>NW_021025276.1:0-112534 GCF_004153795.1 Camellia sinensis | reverse complement strand
GTAAGATTAAGTTTGATGAACAAGATTTATCTCATGTTTTGTACAAGCTATGATAGGTATGGTTTTGACAAGATATATTATGTATTGTTTTGAAAGACCTCGGGAATCATTCATGTAACCCCTTTATTACTTGTACCATTCACTGAGTATCCAAGCTCACCCTCCCTATGTATATATATGTAGGTAACAAGCAAGAAGTCGGCTACGCCGAGATGTATGTTTTGTATGCATGTTTGGTCGGCTGTAAGGATGTCGGCAATCTGAAGATTTTGTATTCTTAATTTGTGTTTCATGATTTGTGGCTCAAGTGTTTTTGTTTATGTCGGCTTGAGAAGCCTTTTGCCAAGATGTAATATGTACTTTTGTATTCAAGATTTAATGCTATGTAAAGATGTATGCCATTCCATTTGACTTATGCACTGCTCTTATGGACCACTTGTATTTGAATTATTGCTTCCGCATTTGTCAGCCCCGTATATTATACTCTGATTGTGTGTGGTTTTGAAAGGTTGGCCTTCGGTAATTACGGATTACTGGCCATCACGGCACCAAACTACTAGGGGCGGTTTGGGGTCGTGACAACTATTATGGTTTACTATTTATTGGTATGATTGTTGCTTTTTATCAGATTCTAGAATATTTATTTATGATTTCATGTGTGTTTATTAATTATTTAAAATTCTAGAAAATACCAGAATATTCCAGAAAATTTCAGAAGTGATATACTTTCTGTTATGGCATAATCTGAATATTAAATACAGCATATTGTTGTTTTTTGCCCAGATTTTCTAATATGTTGTGATTCGAATATCATGATCATTTTTGTTATTTATTTAAATTCCATTATTAATTGTAACATAGCATGAGTTGATTGTGAATCTACATTATGATGCTATTGTACGGAATTAGAATATTTTGTCATACTTTTAGACATGCCATAATTAGAGGGAGGTTGTTCGGTTTAGAGAAATCTTTGTAGATTTACTCCCGAAAACTAATATTTTGCGCATAAATTAAATTAAATTATGGATAATTGTCACTTGTGGCGCAAGAGATGATTACGAGCATAGCGGATTTTCGATCTTGCGACTTGTGTAATATTGTCACTATTTAATTTAGATTTTTGTGGCAAAATTATATTATGCTAATCAAATTAATCTCAATGCGAATTTCTCTCTAAATTGACTTAGTTTATGGAAGTTAATTTGGTTGACCTAGACTTAGTAAAGATGTTCAAATGTGAACAATGTAATCCTATTCTTTATATGAGAAAAAGTCTTGAATACATTAGGTCAGACCTTAATTGGGTCAAAGTAAGGAAACATGACTCAAAGTCGCCGTGGTTTTTGTTGCCTTGTTTGACACAATAAAAACTAATGTGTGTGCTATGGTTAGTGGCACGCTATGTAGTTTTGGTTGTCGAGTTTTGGAGTTATGAAATTAGTAAGCCCTCAATAAATCTGTATATGATCTTGACTATTAAGCTGCGTGGATTGACTTTGTAATTTGACTTGTAAAGATGTTGCATCATTGGATGAAGTAACATTCAAGAGTCACGTCATCCAAGAAATGTGAGCTTAAATGAATTAGTCATTAAGTGTAAGATGAGTAGTCGGTATGAGCAGTGTTTTGCTCTCTATCCAACTGTTGGGAGTGGATGGAGCAAAATTTCATGCACTATAATAGTGTGCATTAAAGTATCACTTGAAGTTAAAAGATTAGCGCTTAGTAGCAGAAAAATCTATTAACACTAAGTGAAGAGATTAGCGCCAAGTGGCTGCAAAATCTATTAGCATTGCCAACTTGTCTAAATCTGGACACTTACTGTTTCTACACTTGAGTGTGAGACATGAGGAGGTGCTTCTTTGTATGGTTCCTTAGCGAGGCTAATGTTTTTGAATAACGTTTACCACTAAGCGCAAATGTTGCAGCATAGTAATAAAAAGGTCAAGGCCGACAAAGTTGTTATGACTCTAAGAATTTGACGCCTGGCTCGTGAGAGCATCGTGTTGAATTAGACTCTTTAGCCTAATTCGCGCTTAAGTTACTTCGGGAGCTGTCATAGATTGATAGCTTATTTTTTCCTTCTTGTAGATAGTAGAATTGATTGCAAGTAACTATGAAGCGAGAAACAGAGATAGCAAGAGGAGCATCGTCATCTTTCAACTAGATGCAGTAAAGTGTATGGAGAATAAAATTGACTTGAAAGTGCAAGAGATTAGCACTTACTAGTTAAACTTGCGACTTAGGCGCACTTGATATCTCCATGACATCTTTTTATGATCTAGCGAATGCTACAAAAATAGTTAAAGGTCACACTTTGAAAAAAAAGAAAATATCTCACTTTTATTGGAAGTGTGATAAAAAAAATTAGATTAATATTTTAATCACCCTTAATTTGATTGAGTGTGATATATTCATTTTTTATGTCACTTTTCAATTAAGTGTGATTATATGTATATATATATATATATATATTTTTTTTTAATCACACATTCTAATTAAAGTGTGATTATATATACACTACTACTTTTTAATCACACTTTTTAAATGAGTGTGGTTATATATATATTTTTTAATCACACATTCTAATTAAAGTGTGATTATTTATATATTTTTTAATCACACCTTCTAATTAAAGTGTGATTATATATACACAACTACTTTTTAATCACACTTTTTAAATAACTGTGATTATATATATATATATTTTTAATCACACATTCTAATTAAAGTGTGATCATTTATATATTTTTTAATCACACCTTCTAATTAAAGTGTGATTATATATACATTACTACTTTTTAATCACACTTTTTAAATAAGTGTAATTATATATATATATATAATCACACTCCACTACAAGAAAAAGCATATTTGGCGACTAAAAAAGTATTAGTAGCCAAAAGTAAAGATTTTTGGTGATTAAAAAAATTTAGTAGCCAAAAGTATAGGTTTTGGCGACTAAAAATCTGTTTTGTTGCCCATATATGGCTTTTACCGACTAAAAAAATTTTAGTAGCCAAAAGTAAGGCTTTTTGGCGACTAAAAAAAATTTAGTAGCCAAAAGTGAGACACTGGGCGACTAAAAAGATGTTTGGTCTCCAAAAGTGAGGCTTTTACCGACTAAAAAAATTTTAGTAGCCAAAAGTGAGGCTTTTTGGCGACTAGAAAAAATTTAGTAGCCAAAATTGAGGCATTGGGCGACTAAAAAGATGTTTAGTAGCCAAAAGTGAGGTTTTTTGGCGACCAAAAAGAAGTTTAGTCACTAAAAGTGGTAATTTTAGCCCGGGAATTAAATTTTTTAACGACTAAAAAATAATTAGTAGCCAAAAGTATAGATTGCCAAAAGTGGTCTTTTTTTTTTTCTAGTAAATAATTTATTTTTACATAAATTATGTTCAATAAAAAATAATTATCTTTATATATATACTTTTATATTAATAGGGGTCTATGTACTATATAAATAATATATGTTGCATATATAATCATATGGTATTATAGAGGTGCAGTGGAAAGAATGTGCTGTATAAGGTTTATGGTGTGAGAGGGGTTGATGGTTCGAATATTTACAAGAGCAAATGAGAAGCTAGTGAGTGTAATTTTTTTTTTTTCACGAATGAGCTTTTGGCGACTAAAAGGTTTGATCTAAATGTTATTAATCACACTTAAAAGGTGTGATTAAAAATGACCTTTTTTAATCACACTCCCAAAGATCACACTTTAAAAAAACTTAAAAGGTGTGATTAAATAACATACATCACACAAAAAAAGTGTGATCTTTATCTGTTTTTGTAGTTGTGTAGCCAGATGATATCTTAAGCTAGTTAGGACAGTTATCCTCTAAAAAATATGAACACACGCAGAATGGCAGAGATTTTGCATGCCAGAACCCTCAACAACATATTCACGTATCAGCTGAACTGTTCCATCAAATTTTGCAGAGCAAGAAAAGTTATAGAGCAAAAGAAATTGAAACATAATTTTAACCACAAAGAAGAAAAAAGTTTTCAAGCAACCCAACTTCAGCTTCATGCTCTCCGCATTATCACCATTGCACCAAGCAATAGTCCCACTTTCCACATAACAAGTGCAGGTTGAAAATCAATAAAGCAGAAGGGGTTCAGAGCCAAATATAAGCATGGTCAAACACATAGACAGTTCTAAGCTTTATTATCCAATTCAAAGAAATTAGAAAAATATTACTTCTTCTAGATCAGTTTTTCAGATAGAAAACTTATCGTAGTCCATCAAAAATTCCAACTCCTTATTCATCCATCTTCTTTTGTTGAAATATGGTTATAGACATACTCATATAATGAAGCCTTTTCGAAAAATTATGGTAGTCAATCAAAAATACTAATAGATGTTTTCTTTCCCTTCCCATCCAAAAATTTCAAACAAACTTTTAAGGTCTCTTTCACACTTTCAGGACTTTAAAAATCATCCATTAACTAATGACATCAAGATCCATAACCTCAAAACAATTTTAGGAGAAAGCCATTGCTATGCTATCACGCCTATGGGCTATCCCTTCAACTATACAAATGTGAACAAACTTTATGATCTCTTGGGCTTTCTGAACCACACTTCAAAATGAATGATGCAGCAAATTCTAGAAGTTTGTACTTTTAGAAGAAGCTTTAAGGGCAATGGTTAGTTTAAAAAGGAAATTTAAGCTCCTTTAAGCATAACCCCATCAACCTCCCATCTCCACCTAGATAAAATTAAATGTTTAAACCTTAATGTAGGTGATGGTAATCCTATGATTTAGGGAGCTCATGCATATTTTATTTCCTCTCTCTGAAATTGACTTAAAGATTTCTTAAAGCTCCCCATCTTTAAAAAATAAAAATAAAGAAGAAGGAAAAGGACAGTTTAAAGATGAGATCTCACTAGAAACAAGTGTGAGCACTTTTTGGGTTATGAAATTACATGCATTATTCCTTCACTGAAACAATATATACAGTTTTATCAATTGCGACACGAAATGCCCATGGACTGAAATTCCTGCACAACCACACGTTGTAATGCCATCCAAGAGAACCACCTAAGCAAAACAAAAAATCGAACTTGTATTTCAAATATGTGATGGAAAAAGTAAAATTGTGTTGATCTTGCATAAAAGCCCACTGCAAAAAATGTCAACAACTATATTCTCATAACATTTCAAGTATTTGTACAACCAACATGTATTGCAAGTACTAGAGGAACTAATTCCAAAATTTGATACGGTGCTACAAAGCACATAACTAAGCATGTGGTATTTACAACTAAACATAAATAATATTTTATGGTATTTATATACAACATTTAATTAAGCATGTGGTTCATCAGTTGTGAGCATCAACGGTGAAGCTCAAGAGTTAAGAGAAATTCTAAATCAGATAACCAAAATCTTTACCTTTAGAATCAAACCCAGAACTAAGTTACTCAATCAAATTGGCATAGTTCAGTAACTAATATATACTCTTGAGATGGCCGCGCAAGGTGCGCGATCTCATGCCCATTGTTGGTGCCCATTATTTTTTTAATATAAAAAATCCATAATTTAAATAAGGAACACAACTTTATTAAAATTGTTTTTTCATAATTGTTTGCTGTTATTATTACTAATATCTTAGTCGAATTCCTGACACAAGTTGGAAAAATATTAACAGTTTGATGCATATGTAGAGGAAAATGTTGAATTATAGAAAATCACACACTTAATTCTAATATGAGAGTTAAACATAACCACACAAAAAACAAAAAACAAAAAAACTATATATAGATTCCTTTTCGGAAAGAAACCACAAATCAAATAACATAAACTGTTAGATTAACAAACAAATAAATACGAATCAGTAGGGTGAATGGGCATAGGGTCTAAATTTGTGTTCCCAGAAAATACTAATACCCTAGCAAATTATATATTAGTATACACGTTTTGAAACATGACACACTTCCATTCGACAACAGTAAATTTAGTGATCTCAAAAGTTTTATTTAGACCATTCTCTAAATGAAGAATGATCTGAATAAAAATGTAACAAATCTGATGCATAAGTTAAGAATATGCAACACCGTAATTAGATGTCAAAAACTACTCTAGGTTCAAAATCACACAATCCATCCTATTGTGTTAATCACTAAAATTACACAAAATTAACAACCAGCAAGGTTCAAAAGTCGTACCAATTTCGACACCGAGGCCTTGCATCCCAGAGACAAGGACGTTAGAGGTGAAGAGCCACCTCATAGTCTCGTGTCCGTACGCAGCTAACTGTCTGTTGTGCGGATCTTCATCGATATCCATCGGATTCCCATTACCAAAAGCCATATCCGGCAATACTCTAATACTAGCGCTGCTTAGGTTACTATTGCTGCTACCGATAACGCTGCTATCGCTTTTGTTACAGTCCTTAGGCATCGTATTAGCTTCGATGGCTGTTGATTTTCAAGTGGAGGATTCCGATAAAGAGATGAAACAACGACACTACGCTTCTTGAACAAGTTTTCTCCGTCACTAGAGTCACCTTCTTGAACAGGTCTCGTTCTAGGAAGCATAAAGTGCAACAATCTGCTAAAAGCCCCACAAAACCCCATCGATATGATCAAAAACAGAAATGAATTGAACAAATTAAGATCAAAACAGTGGTTATACACCAATCCAAAAGCGATCGGTGCTGTGACTACAAACCCTAACCCTAACCTCCTAAATAGTGTCATATTGAAATCGACTCGAGAGGAGAGTTGGGAAGAGAGGAAGATTGATCCAGAGAGAGAAAGGATGATTAAAAGAGAGGGATTAAAGAACTTACCGATTGGAGCTCTGGCGCGGAAAGGAATGGAATCTGAGAGAGAGAGATTGAGAGATTGACACAATAGTGTTTAGCTTTTGGTTTTGGCATTGATCGAACGGTGTTTTTACGTTTTTGAGAGAATTTTTTTCAAGCGTGTTTTGAGGTCATTTGTAGAGAGAGAGAGTTCAGAGAGAGAGAGGTGAAGGGGTGTATCCATATCCTTATGGATTTGCCATTTCTAGGGTTTTGGAGGCAGAGGGGAGAGAGAGAGAGAGAGAGAGAGAGAGAGAGGAAGTGAAGAGTTTCTGATTTGGATCGAGTGTAGAGGAGTCTGTGAGGTATGATCTGTTGATGATGAAGAGTAGGAGGTTAGGGTTTCTGATTTGGGGGTTGAAGAGATGGGATTTTTTATTTGTTTGTGTTTGGCGCTCAAAATTTTTATTTTGGCGCCCATTTTTATTTTGGTCATATTATTCACGACAGAAATTGCGTGTCATGAAAAGTAAAAACATTTTTAACGGCTAGCATATGTGCGTCGTGGAAAGTATATTTTTTAATGGCTGATTTTTTGTGCGCCATAAAAATCGTAATATTTTTAACGACTGACTTTTTGTGCGCCGTGAAATATTTAATATTTTCAATGGCTGGTGGACGCGTGTCGTGTACAATTGATGTATTAACGGCGTGCCATATGTACGTCGTAAAAAGTTTTATTATTTACGACTAATATTGCAAGCTGTAAAAAAATCATCATTTTTAGCATTCACGGCCTACGCAATAGACACGTCGTGGTTGAGAAATTATTTACGACATGCAAAAAAAGCAAGTCGTAAAAGTGAGAAACCACGGCTTGTATTTACTGTATGTCGTTAATGTGGAGTCGTAAAAACTCACTTTTGTTGTAGTGTTATGAGACAAAACTCAATAAAACCCACTAAAGATGTTGATTTTTAGAGCCGACATTGATGGTTGGAAAGTATCATATGAAAGCTAGTGAGAGAGAATAATGAGAAATGCATGCAGGTGAGAAAGAGAGTGAAACGAAAATCTGGTGAACGGATATCATAGAAAGAGTTCACATATGAAATTGATGAGTGTTTGTTAGTGTTAAATTGGGAATTCTAGAAAAATAGAGAGATTGATGGATAATGGATTATAGATGAAATTGAGTTGGGTACCAAAGCATTTAACTCAAATTCCAATGCTAACACCTATATCTACATTCACATATACAAAAAATGAGTACGGTGAGAATCGATTGAATTACCCGTAGCTCTCTAGGGTTTGGTCATCCTTCAAGATCTGCCATCGTCGGCACTAAGGTGGTGGTTCTGCGGCATAAGAAGGTGCTGCGCGACGAGCAACGGCGGATCGGTGATGGCAAATCCAACACTGATGGTGATTGTTGTTGTTGGGGATGGGAATTTCAAAGCTAGGGTTTTTGATGCAAGGGAGAGAAAGATAATAAAACCCTAGCTATTGCTAAGTGAGTTGTGAGAGGAGGAGAGGGGGAGAGGAGAAGACGGGGGGAGAGAGGGTTTGATTTGTTTGTGTTTCCACTGTGATACTGTATATGTATATATATAAATAAATATAATCACATTTAATTAAAAAAATAAATATAATCACACTTAATTAAAAAATATATATATAACCACACTTAGAAAGTGTGATTAAAAAACATATATATAATAACATTTAATTAAAAAGTGACATAAAAAATAAATATTATCACACTTAATGATTAAAATATTAATTTAATTTTTTTTTTATCACATTTCTAATAAAAGTAAGATATTTTCATTTATCAAAGTGTGATCTTTAAATGTTTTTGTAATAGTGATTAGTAACAAGATATCTTAGCTCATAAAGTGACCTTCATGGTTTTCCACTTTAAGAGCAAATGAGTATGTGCGACAATCTTCCAAGTATAGGAACATTAATAACTGACAAAGCCAGACTACTGTTTATAAAGAAGAAACTCTACATTTAGAACACAACCAGTGACACGTTTCGGCAACAAGTGCTTAAGTCCAGGAAATAGAACATAGGAGATGAGAGGTAAACAAATATAGAATGCTCAAGAAATTGCCCAAACTGAAGCAAGTGGAGCCTTAATGAAACAATTGAAAGGAGATTTAGGAGAGTAAAAGGTGGTGGAAGAACAGAGAAGAAAAAGGCTGACAAAAGCCCAAGATAGAAGAAGAGAGAGCAACTAAATACAAGGACTTCCAAGATTTTGAAACTTTGCTGAAGCAGGGCAAAAAGTTGGGAAATAAAAAACTCAAGTAATTGCACAAATTGATTCACATGCATTTCTTAAGCCTAGTAGCTAGCTCCCTCAAATAGGTTCAAAGTGAAGAAACAATTCAAAGATCCTTTTACATCATCATTTACACGTCATTTGCACCCTTCCATGTTAATTGTCCATATTTTGCAAATAGATTGCACACCCTTGGTTACTCTTTTCTACAACAATACAATACCAATCAAAAAATAAGGTGGTTTTCCAATCACGAATCATGGTCTGATGGGGGTAGACTGATATAACATATGGGTTGATTTGATATAACAATTTCCAACACAACAATTTAGGTTCATACAAAAAAAAAAAAAAAAAACCGAGCTGAGAGCAGCCGCGAGCATTTAAATTGAAGAAGTTCTGATTTTAGCTAGGCATTTTGTGCGGCCAGCCGGTCTATCAGTTATGGTACATTAAAGTTTGAATCAAGACATTTTGTGAATTACAATGACCCCCACTAAGGGTTTTGGCAAACGTAAATTTCCCTGGCAGTAAACTTGAAGGAAACCAAGTTAACAAATAATGTAAAATGATTAAAAAAAAAATCCCGTCTCTCTTACATGCATAAAATAATTAAAAAAAAATCAAAAAATTCTCCGTCCCAAGAATGATTAGAAAAACTAATGTATGTCAAAGATAATATTCCACATAACATTATTTAGGGTAAATTACAATGACCTCTGTTGATATTTCTAACAAAGACATTTAACTCCCTGATATTCTAGAAAATACACACTCGCCCCCAAAAACTTGTAGTCACATAACTAGCAGCCCCTCTCAGTAAGTGGTTGTTGGGGTTTGTGATAGTAACTTTCTACAGCTTTTTTTTCTTCTTCCTACCAAAATGAGTAAGAAAAGGAAGAACTAAGAACTAATGAAAAGAATGGGTGCCAAATATAATGATTGCAATAAAGGCATACCACAATTAGATCTTAGGGCAGTAGCAAATGGTAGAAACACTTCCCAAATCTATTAACTGCCTTAAAATAGGTTGAACACAACCTTTCTTAACTAACTTTTCAATGCAATCTTTCACATATATTCAAAACCAAATAGGCTACACTACACGGTCAAAGGATGTCCACAATCACTTAATCCCTCAAGTTGTATTAAATTATTAGACTATATGTGGGTGACTCAACAATGCTAGATGCAACAAGTGTTAGATAGCCATGCCAATGTCAGCTTAACTGCCTCAAATCATCTAAACATAAGAACTAACATGCTCCCTAAGAGATCATTCATAATGAATTCTTGATTTCACTTGGAAGCCATAAGACAAACAATAAAATTTCCCCTAAATTGTCAACCCCTATAAAATTCAACTAATACTGAATGGAAATTAGTCATCAAATGTATCCACAACAACAACAACATACCAACACGATTTAAAAAATATAAGGCAAAGAACAAAAGAACTGTTCACAGGACACACAGAAAAGCAGACTGAAGCCTCTTCACTGGAAAATACATGCCTGAACACCTCAGAAATTGAATTGCTCTCACATGCATTTGAACAATAATTTCAACTCCTCCAGACATGAAATGTCACGACCCCAAACATATGTTGAAGATTGCAAAAAAAAATTGCTCTCACATGCATTTGAACAATAATTTGTGAGGGTTGTTACATGAAAGAGGGTTCCTTTAACTATATGTTGAAGATTGCAAAAAAAAAAAAAATAAATAATCAAAAAACCATATACCCACAAAACAGAACCAACAGAGGATGACCTAGGTAACAATTTAACCACACAAAACTAAAAGTGAGGCATTAAATTCACCTCAAATCCAAGAGAACATCTGTTGAGTCTCTGAACATATTCAATTACATCTTTCCTCTTCTCACCTAACAGTCAGTCCAATGACCCTCATAGTGTAATAAGCCATTCAATTCAAGTGCACAAAAGAGCTGACCTTTGGGTCCTTCCAAATAGCAATAATTCAAATTCTAAGAAAAAAATAGAAACATAGCAGAAGATGAGACAAATTAAGATATAAAAAAAAGTTGAGCCATCCAATTAAATTTGATCATGTGGTAGCTACCATAGAAGAATTTAAAGCTTTATCAACCCTTAGTTTACATGAACTAAAATTCTTCTTTCAACTTCATCAAATTTTTTGAAGTGTTGTGTTAATTTATAGTTCACTTTTTTCTTAGATATATATGCCAACCAAACCGCTAATAGTTATGGAGACTATATATGCTTTGCTGTGATACTTGCTTATAAAATTTGAACAGAAATATGCACAAAATAGGGCAGAAAGAATGGAGCTCTTAAAATAACCTCATTGTGCCAACACTTTTTTTTTTGGCAGTCAGGCATTTTTTCAAACACTTAAGAGGACCCTTAATATCAGATAACATTTACAGACTATCATCTATACGTACACATACACATAGCATGTATATATAGATGAGAAATCAATATATAGGAGAGGATCTGACAGACCGGATATCATTAGGCCGTGGTGATCCCAAACTATAAAAAATTTCTATGTAGTGTTTCTTTCTCCTCTCTCTTTCTCAAGTGTCCCTCTGGAGCTCTCTGTCGTCGATGAAGCCACTCCCGTTCTGATCCGCTACCTGGAAGCACGTCACCACGCTTGGATCCATGCTTGTTGGGAAGGACGATGGCAACAGAGATGCGAATGGGCTTCCGTAAGCCTACGCTTGTAGTAGGTATCCTCCTTCGGGGGCGGCAACAAAGTGTGGATGTGGAGTAGCGGCGTAGGGTTTGTACTTGAAGGCAAAGATTCAAACGATGAGAGGGTTGGGAGTTTTGACGAGAGGGATGGGATTTAGGTTTTGATCTACCTCACGATCTGGATCTCAGACGAGAGAGGGAAGAGGAAGAGAGAAGGACTAGGGCTGGGCGAATAGCCAGATTATCACTTCTAGATTGATACACATTTTAGTGCTGTATCAATAAAACACTTCTATATAAATAAGCACACATAAAAGTGATGCTAATGGAGTCCATCCCCTATCTCCTCCCAAACAAAATCCGGTTTAGAGGTCCATCCCCTATCTTCCCCTAAACCGTGGAGTACATCCCCTATCGCCTCCCACACACAAAAACAATGTATGCAAATGCAATGCTCAATCAATAACATCCAAGGTTGAGGCAGTGCAAGATTGGGCACAGCCTAAGAGTGTGTTTGAGATCCGCAGTTTTCTGGGATTAGCTGGGTATTACCGTCGGTTTGTGAAAGATTTCTCCAGATTAGCTTCGCCTTTGACTAGATTGACTCGGAGTGTATCAACTATATTTGTTTGGGACCAAAGGAGCTAATGTAGCTATTTTTTTTTTATAGAACTTTGACACATAAATGTTAGATATACAATCTTCAATAGGTCAATTTGGATATTTGTTATTTAAGGTACATAATTTTCTTAATGAAGGGAGGATGATGTGGCTATGACAATGTAGTAAATAGGAACTTGTTCTACTGAGTTGATCTCCATAGTATCCATGGAACAAAGACCGATATGGTTATTATGTCTCAGAAGATCATTCAAGCATTGACATTGACTACAAGACTCCGACTAATGGTATTTTATCTAAAATGTGGTTTATCCTATCATGTAAAATTGTGAAAACTTGTTTGTGATGTTGTGTCAGTAGTGAAAAGTAATTTGTCTTATTGTAAAAGTAACTTGTCCTATTGTACAATTTTATTACTGTACTTTGGTGTGTATTATTGTTATACTATGGCAGATATACTCATATGTTGTCCATGTCTCCTTTATTATTATTATAATATGCCCTGGAGTTCTTCCTTCGTCTATATAAGGGAGTTCCTACCACCTTATAAGAGGCCTCAGTCACCCATGTAACATACTTGTGGTTTTCTTGTGTAAATACTGAAAATTAACATGACTCATACGAGTGTAACATAATTTTAAAGTCTGAATATTAAAAACACAAGACATGGAAGCAGGTAAAACAGAGGCCTAAAAACTAGCTAAGGAAGAAGAGGCACTGCTGGAAAAATGACTTTTAACGGCGTTTTAAAAATGCCGCTATATGTATGAAAAACGCCGCTAATTCCTTTAGTGACGCTTACCACCAAACGTCGAGGACGCGGCCATCGCTATAAGTTTATGACGCTTTAAAAACGTCGTAAAATTTAGTATAGGCGGCGTTTTTATAAACGCCACTAAATGTCGCAGTCAACGGTAACATGACGTCACACAGGCATTCAGCGACGCTTCAAAAACGTCGTAATAGCTTTTTTATTATTTTAAAAATATAACTATAGTGACGTTTTGAAAAACGCCGCAATAGATTTTTTTCCTTTTTTTTTTTAAACTACTAATTTTGTAAGATTTAACTTTAAAAATATACCTGTAAAATAGCAATAATGAATAAAACTTTGTACAGACATATTTCTGTGAGATTATTATTCCCTCACATCTATAATAGTACCCAATACAACATCCTTCAAGAAAAAAATCCAATAAGTTAAATCCATGCAGTAGCTGATCCATTCCTAAATAAATTAACACTCACTCTACCGTAGTTTTAAGTGTTGATTCTTGATGAATCCATGCCATTTGGAAAAGTATGAAGGAAACAGTGGTGAGGACAGTCCATGATATTGATTACCAAAAAATTATAAAGAAGATAAACATGGACATTACATTGCACATGCTCACAAAATATACAATGGTGACACAATATTTAAAATTTTAAATAAAAAAAAAAACCCATTTTTTTATTTATTCTATTTTGTGTTTTGGGGGTTCATGGCTCTTGACTGCTGTGAAGTTCCAGCATCTCGTGGTTTGGGTCAACAGAGACAGCAACTCGATAGTCTCGCAAGGCACCCATAACATCACCGATATGCTCGTGAAATGCTGCCCTCAAGTGTAGCAGGTTGAGGTCCGCTTTGAATAACACAGAGCACGACATCTCAACCTTTGGATATCAACAGGTAGATCATTATTTGCAAGTCTGGAATCTGATTTTACAACATGAACCACCTGCAAAAAGTGAATTGATAAATGATCCCTCAAGCTCAGACAATGTGATAATCAGATTACTCTGTCTAGGTTCAAATTGGTTTTTTCATTTATTTCAATAAATAACAATATGAACCACCATAATAACAATAGTAATCTTTTTTTTGGGTGAATAACAATAGTAATCTTCCTTTTAAGCATCTGGTAACAATGTAAATGTATAGTATTGCCAGGTAAAATGTCCAAAATTAGTCACATGACCGATTAAGTAAATTGCATGTTTCATTTCCTTGAATTTTGACCCCTTGTTGTTTCAAATGAAAGGGAAAAAGGGTTTCCCCAAGGTACATATTTAATATTTTAAGAACAAGCAACAACATTCTAGAACATTAACTCAAGAAACACGTAAACATGAGCAGTCAAATAGTGCATCAGTCAGATAGTGACAAATGTCACAAAGCAAATGGCAACAAAAGTAATCCTGAATATGGAGCCCGCTATATGGATCTGTATTCAATTTTTTTTACCCTGCCAAAGGTCTTTTCATATATTAAGTTATAGGCCAGTTATCTGCTGAAAATGCTACTCTATCTTTCTGGTTTGACTGAGTGAGGGAAATAAGCTTAATCAAGTGATCAATTAAGCTTTGGATGTAACTTGGGTCTATGTCAACAGTGAAACTGAACTCAAAACCACCATTATTACATTCAAAAACAAAAATTGTAGCCTTATTTATTTTTTTGGTGCAATGCACACATAACTGCTAGAAGTTCCAGAAATACAAACATCTAATAGATTACCTTAACAGATGATAGCATTAAAGAACCTTTTGCAAGCTCAGCTACTATACATGAAGCCAAAGTGCAGCCAGTTCCATGAGTATTCCGAGTTCTTATGCGTGGTGAATGCAGCTCATAGAAATTATCTCCTAGAAGATCAAATCAAGAAATCAAATTAGCAAAAGACACCGCCTAGAGATACACACAGTTACAACTCAAAAACCCCAATGAATACATTAAGCATACCATCAAAGAAAATATCAACAGCATCCAATGAAGAAGCGAGGTCACCTCCTTTGACAAGTACATTTCTAAAAACAAAAACAAAGCTGTTACGAATTACAATTCTTCTTCTTGTCTAGTCTTTGTAAAACAAATCTGCTCTAAGAAATAAAAGAACAAGCCCATATGTACACATTGACTATGCAAACTCAAAGTTAAACCTGCCTCTCACAGTGCCTAGCATGACACTTAAACCTCCCTCTCACAAATCACAATTGGCATTCATATCTTTATCATTGCCCAAACTTCTACAAATAGACTCTACTGAATCCATGTGAAACAATTATTCTTTCATTTTATCCAACCAACTAAAAAGTTCTCTTCCAAGAAGATATGGTTCGTTATAGTGCTCGTGCAAGTAAGCAATGAGTTAATCAAAGTTCATGCAGTTCAGGGAAGCATGACATTCTGTTCCCAATCTCCCAGATACAGATTGATAAGACTGCAAATAGAAGCAATTGGTGGAAATCGATCCCTTTAGTTAACCCCAAGTAATTGGGACAAAGACTTTTGTTGAGTTTAGTTGCATTCCAAAGTTGAAAATATATGTGCAAATAACATTTAAGAAAATGAATTAAGTTACGCATGACACACAACGTGAAATATATAATTACATAACCAAAAATAACTAATCATACCATTCCAATCAAACGGAGCAGGCTCTTTTTAACCCCTATGGACTAGCATATATATGCCTTAGTCATATCCAAACCATTCGAATCCAAAAGCTTGCCAATTTTTTTCTTCCTCTCCTCAATCCATTTTTGTTTAGAAACACCCTTATACTCTGGCGGAGCTTCCATTCTCTTCTTCTCTGCCACCATGGCAGTTTGATTGGCTTTTCTAGCCTCATTCTGCATGCAGCGAACCATAGACCTATATGGGATTAGGAAAATGATAATGACAAGAAGATCAAAATAATGTAAAGATGAGGGCAAATACTGATTCACTCTTACCCTCTTTAGCCTTAACTCGAACATTTTTTTTCTGCCTCTTTGTGAGTTTGGTGAAGTCAACCTGTACATTCTCCTCAGCAAGAGTATCATTGTCCCCGTTCGGATGATCTTCACAATCATATATTTCATCATGTAAATCTTCATGTGAATTAGGAACAGCAGCAACTGAACTGTGCTAAACCTTAACACCAGTAGCCTAAATTTCTCCTGATAGTGTCCACAAAGACGTTAGGTAATTCAAGGAAAATTATAACATTATAGGGCACCTGAATGACATATTATTATCACAACACATGGAACTTAAAAAACTTATAATAGAGTCAGTAACCCTACATTTACAAAAATGTGTAACAGGAAAAATAAATTGGACAACTCTATGAAAATAGAGGTCAGCCCGACAAAATTCAGCAAGCACATTTCCAAACAACCGGATAAACCAAGACAATATTTCAGCTATGTAATATGTGAAGATAATAGAAAATAGTGCCACTCAGTGAAAACTAAATTCAACTGCTTTCAAGTTACAATTTGGGTAACAAAAGTTTGTAACAAAAAGGAAACTACATTGATGATAAAGGTTTGATGCATTTCTGCAATCGGGATGCACTCTTCCTTCTTCATTCACATTTTATGCCTCTATATTGCTCTTATTGCCTGAAGAAAGCAATCCAAATATGAAAGAACATTTAGATTGTAAATTTAGGTTCCGAAACCAAATATCATACATGCATGCATGTGAACACACAATCAATTGAAGCTCAATCTACAATTTACTCAAACTAAAACCCATAATCTATATCTATATATATTTTTTATTTTTTATTTATCAATCCTGCATAAATCCTAGTAGCCTTTAATGAGAGATTTATAAAGGCTATCAGTAATTTATCAATTTCATAAATCTTGCATCGCTTGCACCATATCTCATTTCCAATGGACTGGATTCATCATATCAAGCACGATGAAAATAGTTTTTAGAAAATGCATAAAATTGGAAAAAAATAAGTAACGAAAATGAAACCTAGCACCCGTGTACCTGCTAAAGCAATCTTAGTGTGGCAAGCTTTTCCAGAGTGGGAATGTATTAAGATAGATGGACCTCTGGAACAGAAGATGCTGAAGCAAGCTTACCCCCAAGTTTGGAAATTTTGGTCAACAAAGGCTGCACTTTTGATGCAAGATCTAGAGGGAGAAACTCATGCCCCAAAAGATGGTAAAGATCTTTTACTTCTTGAGTCACACAGGTCATTACACCTTTTGCAACCTGCCAAAATGTCAAGATCAGACAATGCTGAAAAGAAATCAACATAAACACTTTCCCCTTGAACTAGTTAAAAATACCATGTCAAATAAAGGGGTGTAGTGGACATTCAAGATTAAGACCTATTAAATTGATTGACGGTGTTTATAAAATTATTGCCAGTGTTAGCATTGAGATTGAGGAAGGCAATTGCATAGCTCATCTCAGAATCCAACTAAGAGCAAAGATGACAGAGCTCGCCTCCAGAAATGGCACAATGTCTCACGTTCCATCAAATTCATCTGGAAAAGGAGCAGGCTTTGTTACTAATGGCATTCATATTAACTATACATGATCTCTCAATGCATCACATTCAAACTAAAACAGATGTTCATAAATCTAGTTTTGGTTGTCCGATAATTTCTTTCTTCAGGAAAAATAGAGAGGACATGTGCAATCAATATAATGTGCAAATTGTTTACACTCTCGAAGTATGTCAACTCCCCCACACCCTAAATCTACCCAATACATAATTTAATGGTTTTAAACTGCTAACAGAACATTCATACTTGATAATGAGGCACAGAATCATAATTGACAGGTCTTGTGAAATCCCAAATATTTCTTTCAAGCAAGGAAATTTATGTGCCTGCAGGAACCAAATATTCCAGTCAAAAACCCGATCAAGTCATTTCTCCAAGAACATTCCCAATTTGTTCACAATGGAGGTTGTCCAAAAGATTGGACAAAACTTAAGAGCATCATATGTTTCTAACTTCAACCTCCATTTATCCAGAAAAGAAATTATCAGGTTCTATTACAAAGATTAAAGCAAAATCAAACCAGAAAAGGTCAATAAAATAATGATTAAGTGTAAAATTGGACAACACAACAGAATGGATGAAACTATGGCCCAAATCACACTCAGATTATTGGCAAACTGTCTCCAAAAAATATATGTAGAAATTAACATGAAAGCATACCCAATTGAACATTACCACTTCTCTACTCTCAAGCATAACCAAATACGCAGACCTGCTAGAGTTCAAGTTCGGTTGCAATCTTTAACTGCTCAAATCTTGTATCAAGATTCAATTGCAAGCTTTCTGGAGCTGATAGATCAGGTCGGTCCCTCTGGTCTCTGTATTTATTAAGGTTGGCCAAATGATTCCTGATGATTTCACATAGCCTGCGAAACTCTGTTGTGCGTTTGTATTGCTTGCAGAACTGGAAGGCACCGTGTGTAGTCATCTACAGAAAACATAAAACAAAAAAATAAATAAATAACTCGTTAGTTTTAACTGCTTAATTGGATTATCAAACATAAAGCCTTACTACTTTAAAACATCTCTGGATGTGAATAAATAACTAGGCACCTAGTCTCCCTAAACCTGCCATACAAATTCTGCATTTGAACCACCAAACCTTGTTTATATAATATATCTAGACAGAGAGAGAGAGAGAGAGAGAGAGAGAGAGAGAGAGAGTACCGATTACAGTTCAGAAACAAAGTAGACTATTCGCCACCATTAGAACTTGAAATGCGAGTAATCGAGGGGTCAGAGTTCAGATCTGAATCTTCAAAATCGCTTCAATGGAGGTTCGAAATCGCGTCGATGGAGCTTCAATCTGAACCTTCGATGAAGCTTAGATCTGAAACTTCAATGGAGCTTCGAAATCGCTTCGATCTGAATCTTTGATGAAGCTTAAATCTGAAACTTCGATGGAGCTTCGAAATCTTCGATCTGAATCTTCGAAATCGCGTCGATGGAGCTTCGATCTAAATCTTCGATGAAGCTTAGATCTGAACCTTCAGGAGCTTCGAAATTGCTTCGATCTGAATCTTCGATGGAGCTTAGAGAGGGTTGAGAGAGAGAAAGATCTGTGCGTATGTATTAAGGGCTGAGAGAGAGAGAGAAAGGGTCTGATTCAAAATAAGGTTTCACTTTCACAAAAGGAGGCGCGTGGGCATACCGCATTTGGAGGCGTTTTTAAACGCCACCCATTATAAAACGGTGTCGTTTTGTTTAAGAGAATATGTGGCGTTTATAAAACGCCATTAAATATTAATAGCAGTGACGTTTAAAAAAACGTCGTTAAAAAAGCGCCACCAAATCTGCTTTTTCCTGTAGTGAGGAAGGCTCGTCCCGTTGATCCCTAAAGTAGTATAGCCCATCATGCTCATAGCCCTTGCCAAAAATCTTCTTCGAACTCAAGTCTTGTAAAAGGCAAGAAAAGAGTAAGAAGATGACAACCCAATTACATTGTTTGGCAAGATGACTAATGGATAAGAGATTATATGCAAAATTTAGAACATGTAAAACAAATGGTAAAGTAATGGTAGGGGATAAAGACACTACACCCTTATGATGAACAAAGAATAAAGAACCCATTAGCAAGACACACGGATTGGGCAATAGTAGTAGAGACTGGCGAAGAAAAAAAGAAAAACTCACCCGTCATATGATCATTAGCCCCAGAATCCAAAACCCATGAGGGACTAGTACACCGAACATGGAAAGTAGTAAAAGTACCTGTTGCAAGAGTGGCAGCAGTGATAGACGATTGGCCAAGAGAACTGGTGGTAAGAGATCCAAGCCGAGCTTGAAATTGACCACTTTAAGTTTGTAACTCCTGTAAATTGGGGAGATGAGGAAACCTAAGAGCAGGAGTAGTGGAGTCCACTAGAGCCGCAATGTGAGAGGTGCCAACACCACAAGGGCGAGAGGAACGTTGCCTTAACTCAGGATAAAGTTTGAAGCAACGAGCCTTAACATGACTAGAAACGCCACAATGATGACAAATAACTAGACCAGTAGAACCTTGAGAACCAGACTTTGCAGCAAGAGCCATTTGATCAAATGAAACTGGAGAGAGGAGAGAAGGATTCGGCTGAACTAGACGCCTACAACGCTCATCATTATTAATGGTGGCAAAGGCCTCATAGAGAGAGAGGGCACAGGTGATATGTTTAAAATATGAGTTCGAAGGGATTCAAACTCAGAGTTTAAACCCATCAGAAACTGGTAAGTATGTTGGTGAGCAAGGTGTTTGGACATAAGAGAGGCAGCATCTGTTGGTAACTCAATCAAGGGCTCATATTAAGCCAATTCTTCCTAACGGGCCTAAAGGTATCCAAAGAATTCTAACACAGAAAGACCCAAGTAGACTGGGAAGCACAAGCAATATCCTGATAGAGCAGACATCTGTGACAAGGCATGCCATAGACAGGAAACTGTGTCACAATAGAGAAACATATGATAAATACGATCTTCCATGGAGTTAAACATCCATCCCAAAATAGTATAGTTATCAATATCCTACTATGCGGATAGGATCTGTTGCAGCAGGCTAGGTAGTGGAAGATAAAAGCTAATGAGCTTTTCCCTTACTTCCTAAATAGAGTTTAAAAGAGCGATTCCAGGCGGAAATTTTTTTCTCATTCAACACCACACTAGTAATATGATGAATAGGAGTGTCATGAGAAAGAGAAAAATTAGAACTAATTTGGATAGGCTTGGTGGGTATATCAGCAGCAAAGGATGGATTAGTTATGGTGGGAGAAGAGGAGCTAAAAAACACACAAAGATAGCACCACAGTCTAAGAAAAAAATAAGAAGTCAGAAAAAACTCAACGGCTTATCCAAATAGATGCTATTGAATAAACACGATAGCCCAAAAAAATAAAAAGACAGACAAAGGGGCTTAATACATCAGTCCAATCACCCTAAGAAGGGAAACAAAAATAGCCATGGACCACCTAAAGAGGCAGACAAAGCATGTAAGACCAGAACCAAGTCTGGTCGGCAACAACCAGAGCCTCGGCAAGGATAAAGAATATAACGCCTTGTCCCACATCGGAAGTTTGCATGGGTGATCTTGGGCATATAAAGCACCACTACCTTGCTACTAAGTAACTTAGACTTAAGCTTTTGGGTATCGTTGGTCGACCCACAGGTTACTTGGGCTAGCAAGTAGTGGGGCGTTACAAATGGTATCAGAGTCGATCTATGCACACAACCATTAGGGATGGCAATTTGAAATTGGCCCGATGGGGATCCCCGACCCCGACCCCGATTTTAGCGATTTTTCCCCGAAAAATACCCCCGACGGGGAGAAGACGGTATTTGAAAATCAATCCCCGATCTGTTTCGGGCAGGGGATGGTGATCAGTGTTCAAGCCCCGGTCCGGCCCCGTCCCCGGCCCTGACCCCATCCCCGAAATTCCCCGAAATAAAATTACTTTTATACCCCTTATATAATATATATATATATATATAATAAACCCGTGCGTCTCACTCTCGTTCTTCTCTCACTCTGGTCTCACTCTCACTCTCGTTCTTATCTCTCACTCTCTCAACTCTCGTTCTCTCTCACTGGTCGATCTCCAGTGAGAGCTTCGTGTCGATCTCCATCGCTGATCTCTCACTCTCTCAACTCTCTCACTCGATCTCTCACTGGAGAGCTTCGTGTCGATCTCCATCGCCGATCTCCTCCGATCTCCTCATCCGCCGATCTCCACCGCCGCCCTCCTCCGCCGATATCCTCCTTCGCCGCCCTCATCAGCTCAGATCTGTAATTTTTTTTTTGATCTGTAATTTTTTTATCTGTAATTTTTTTTTTGATCTGTAATTTTTTGATCTGTAATTTTTTTTTTGATCTGTAATTTTTTTATCTGTAATTTTTTTTTTGATCTGTAATTTTTTGATCTGTAATTTTTTTTTGATCTGTAATTTTTTGATCTGTAATTTGATGATGAGCTATAATTTTTTTGTTTTTGATCTCTGTTGTTGATGATGAGCTTTATCTGTTTGTTTTTGATCTGTTGATGAGGATCAGGGAATTTCGGGGTCGGGGAAACCCGATCCCCGTTGGGGACAGGGATAGGGACTGTGAAAGGTTCGCCGTCGGGGATTGGGGTCGGGAACGGGGAAGTTTTGGCCATCGGGGATCGGGGACAGGGAGGGAATTACAAGTATTCCAAGGTCTGGGAGAGTACAACACACATTTAAATGTTCAAAAAATGTTGGCGTCTAACATGTGTCTAACATGGACATGGATAGGATCTTCCACAATAGTGTCTATTCTCCTTTATTTTTTTCCTTTTTTCTTTTTTTGATGACAGTGTCCATCCAATTTGAATAGAAGTGTATACAATAAGTAAAAGTCTTACAACTAATTATTGTAAACTTAAGCATTTCTTCAACTATTTTCTTTTCTTTTTTTTTTCGACAATAGGAATTTTCTCGTAGATATCATCCTATTTCTCACCATTTCCATTAGTAATAGCTGCACATACCTCATCAACCATGGACTTTGCAATGCGTTGGCATAAATGGCTTTCAGTATTTAATTTACATTCACTTATTTAATTTTTACTTACATCTAGAGCCACAAGGGCACTGACTAGTTTTATTCCCTTCTATCAAGCCTGCTAGGAGTGGTGGCTAGGTACCAACCTAACCTCTGGCTTTATTCTCATGAAGTGGCTGCTTTCAAAACTTAACTTTATTAGATTCGTAGCCTATTTTTTACAATTCACTAAGCAATACTGTGAATTGCATCTGCAAATCAGGGAATGACATGAATTTGAAGAATGGATTGGTCGGAATTATATTAAGAAGAAACTAGCATCAACATGTTTTTCATCGCCACATAGTCCATCAAAAGAGCACATAGTGATCTTATTAATAGTTTCATAACGGAACTTCACCCCATAGTTCTTAAAAATATTTTTGAGAGAAACATCATCAAAAGAATATGAGCAATGAAAACATAGCAGATAATTAAACAAACTCTAGTTGACTTCATAACTACAAGAGTTTACAACTCTTATGAGGCAACAAGCTATTATAAGCTTAAATATAAGGACCACAAACTCAAAAAAGTCTTTATCTATTCCAAGTTTAGACATATTTTCCATGTAAACTTATCCCATCAACTAAATAAAACTAAATCACAGTTGGGCCACAATTAAACATTCTCAAACTGAGACATGCTTGTATATGTCTGGGTATATACAATTGGTTGAGGTGATGTTTTGCTGGGTATATAAATTTTGAATTCTACCTTGAAATTCTCTCCAATGGAAAAGGAACAACCCTTTCTTAGTGAGGACAACACAATACTACCCAATTAAAATTCTGCTAGTAGATTACAAAAGTATACACCATTAATCCCTCATATATAGAAAGCTCAAAAACAGAGAACATTTTTTGGGTACATATCAAGCCAAGCCCATGCGGTGAAAGAACAGGGCCGAAAGATTACAAATGCATACACCATTTTTCCCTAGTTTGATTCCAGAGAAAGTTTAGAATTAATGAGGGGTGAAAGAACACAAATTGAAAACTCAAATCATCTACTATTTCAATTCTTAGAGAGACTGATATATATATATATATAGAGAGAGAGAGCACTTACCCGCAAGAGGATAGTCGGCGGTGTTGGTGGAGGGAGGAGAGTCGGTGGTGCTGGTGGAGATGGAGAATCGGCGGTGCCGGTAGAGATGGAGAATCAGTGGTGTCAATGAAGAGTTCGGTTTTAGTGATGAACCAAGATTGAATTTAGGGCAAAAAGAGAAAAGAAAAAAAAATAAAGAGGAAGGGTATATATATTAGGTTTTAAAACTATGTCGTTTCAATATTTTTCAATTACTTTTTGTGACGGCACAGAATACCGACGCAAAAGTGACCTGAAATGGCGCCAAAAAAAGGCGCGCGATGTAGTTTTTGGAGCCAAAAAAGTGGAAAAAAAATTAAATAATTTTTGTTTGCGACGGTAAAAATTTGGCCAACGCAAATAAAATTTTTTTGTGACGGCATAGTCTGCCGACTCAAATAATAACACTAAGTAAATTTTTTTTGAGACGGTCCTACTTTGCCGACTCTAAGAGTCAGCAAATGTTTCTGTCACAAATAATGGGACTCAAATAGCTCATTTTCTTGTAGTGCAAAAATATTAAGAACATGAATAACTTTTTTAAGCACTTGCCATACATGATAGATTCTATTATTTTTTTTTTATTATCTCAATTGTCAATTAAAAAAACTGAAATATTTTTAGCTTAAATAGCTAAGAAATGACTTGCTAAAATCAAATAGAAATAAACGTTATTTTTGTTTTTGTTAAAAGTGATGGTTGGTGAATTTTTTTTTTATAGTAAAAAAATGAGAGTTACATGTGATAATTTATAGTTCATCTAGACATTTTTAGCAATTGTCAAACATGATAAATTTTGTTAATTTTTTTTTTTTAATCTCAATTGTCAATTAAACATATTAAAATAAAAAATAAAAATATTTTTGGCTCAAATGCTAAAAAAATATCTTTTGCTCAAACAAATTAGAAAGTAATTTTATTTTTCTATTGAAAGTGATGGTTCCTGAAACATTTATTTTTTATTCAAAAAAAGATGGTTATAGGCGATAATTTATTGCCCATATAGAATTATATTTACATTAAATGAAAATACCATGTTAAATTTTCTTCTTACCCTTTTTTTTATTTATTCAAACACTTTTATTTTGTAAGGAATTTTTTTATTCTATTTAATATTTTATTGTAATTTTTAAATTAAAAAGAATTTCTAAAAAATCATATTTAAATTATTTACGCCATTATAAAAAGCAATTTTTTTAATATCAACCTATTCTAAAAGGTGTATTTTTTAAATATTTTCAAGAAAAATTCTATTGGAAAATCTTAAGTACATTGTTTTTGCTTTTGTTCATTAATATTAAATTTTTAATTAATTTTATTTATTATTTAAAAAATATATTAGCAAATAATTCTATATATTTATATATAAACTTTTGTTTTGGTTAATCAGGTTATTGGGTATCTCTACCCAAGTCCACTCAAATTTAATTCATATTTTTGAATTTCAACATAGATTCTCACTTAATTAAAAACTATGTTGTCTAATCTTTGAAAAAAATTTAAGCTTGACTTGAGTTGGTTGGGTTGAGCTCACCTAAATTTGTAATTCTAGCAAGGGGGTTTGAAAGTTACATGATTGAATTTGTGACAAATTAAAATTTAATAAATAAATTGTGATAAAATTGTGACTTAAATTGTAAATTTTAATATTTTTTTTTTCATAATTTGCATACAAAAATTTAATTGTTTATATTATTACTATTTTTTTTTACATGCCATGCACAGCACGAGTTACAACTAATTTTTCAAATCGTAAACATCTAAAATCATGACATCTAAACTTTGAGCACAATAAAAATAAAGTAGACAGACACTTTGAGGTAGGGGTGGGCGTCATGTCGTATTTGTGTCGTGCCATCTCGGATTCGTGTCAGAATTACTTCAACACTAACCGACCCGTTTTATTATTTCGTGTTATCGTGCCGTGCCCTTTTTGGTCCGTGTTCGGTTCGTGTCATGTTAACGTATCACGTTAAAAAATTTCACTATTAACTAAAAATATCAAATGTATAAAAAATATTTAAAAAAAAATTCACAAGTTAAATTTGATGAAACTAATCTCTATAAATGAAAATATGTATAAAAATATTTGATTTCAATTTAATTTAATTTTTTTAATTTATATAAATTATATTTTATCATTATAGCTTTTACAAGATTAACTTAAATAATAGACAAAAAATACATTAAGTTCAATTAAAAGTAAAAACAAAATCTATATTAAACTCAGAATCGTATGTTACATACTTTTTAATAAATTGGATGTAATTACAGAAAAGATTAAAAAATGTCATGATATTCTTTAGTGAAAATAATGTTAAATATGTAATTAATTTTTTATTATACGGATTATCCGTGTCAATTTGTATTATACAGATTTGATACTAACCCAACTTATTTAATATTTGTGTTATCGAGTTGTGTCATATATGTATTTGTGTTAGGAAATAATCAATTCTAATCCGATAATTTTATGTACGATACAAATTCCCACCCTTATTTTGAGTTACCAGTGGCGAAACTAAAATTTTGGCTAATAGGTGCAAATACCAATTCAATTTATTGGGTCAAATCAATTTAGGGCAGAAAGGTTAGCTATGTTTTGTTTGATAAAACAATCGATTATCAATATTCAAAACTATTTCAAAGTCATATACATCGAGTTTGGTTTTGTTTGATAAAAATATCAATTATCAATATTTTAAAATTATTTCAATATCATACATGTTACTATAATATAATCACTACAATATATAAGAGTTTTAGATATTAAAAAATATTTTGGTCTCTAAAAGTAAAAAATTTGTTGCAAAAGACATTTAGGGACCAATTCTCATCATCATGAGAATAGTCGCTAAAAAGTCGTCCCGAAAAGTAAAAAACGAAACATTTAGTGACAAAATTTTGAAAATGTCACTAATAAATAAATTTTTAGGGACAAAATAATTTGGTCTCAAAATAAAAAATATGGTCCTAAAAAGATAATAATTCATCACTAATGTCTAATTTTTGTTGCTAAAAATATAATGACGACACTTTTCGCAACAAAATTATTTGCTCCTTAAAAAATAATTTTGTTCCTAAATTTTGATCCCTAAAACCTTTTTTTTTTGGTAGTGAATTGTCGTGATATTTAGATCTATGGTGTACTCTCGAGCAATAAAAAAGAAAAAAGTCAATAAATTACACATAATAAAGTGAAATGCTATTTAAATTTCTTTGTGAAACAAATAGGGAGTTAATTTAAAGAGAAACTATTTCTCCGATCAAAAACAAAAAAAAAAAAAAAACTTAATCACTGTGTTTGGTTTGAGTTTTCTGAATTAAGTTTTTTAAAAATTGAATTTCTTGATTTTTGTATTTTTTTATTTTTAGTGAATATTTTTTAAATTTTAAACATTTTTTTTACTTTTTTAGATGTACCTTACTTAAATGTATCTAAAAAGTAAAAAATTTGTGAAAAAATATTTTAAGAAATTAATAAATACATAAAAATATAAAAAAATGTACTGAATTCTTGTATTTTTTGGTCAAAACTCTATCTCAAAATAATTTTCCAAAACATCTTTTAAAAAAAACCAAACCAAACATGTTTTCGTACTTTTTATCTCTAAAACACATCTCTCAAACACAAACCAAACAATCATGTTGATATTTCCTCAAAAGTTATTTTTCAACACAGACAATTCTGGTATCAAAGAATAATTGCAAACTAAACTGGAATATGGAATATTGAATAGTCAAGTTATTAGTCACGGAGGCCCAACTCTTTTAAAGCCTTTTAATATCTAAATATTAATAATAATTTTTATTATTTTATTTTCATGTGAAATTATGTTTGTCATTTTTGTGATGTAAAATGATCTTATACTTTTTCAATTGTTAAAACTTACTCTCAATTGAAGAAATAATTAGGTCTACTATATATATCAATAATTATTTTAAAAACATTTTTCAATAGTATATATTTTTTAATATAAGAAGATAAATGACTAGAATGTAAGACATTGTATATTCCTACAATTTCATTTCGGGAATATGCCCATCATATGCACTCTACCACTAAAATAAGTAAGTTTATCATAAAATTTAATAATATCAATTACAAAATCTATAATCTAGTCACAAATTGATTTAACAAAATGTCTAAAATTTTATGATTAATGTTGCAAAAGTTTGTGACTTTGTTACGACACTTTTTTGTTACGCCAATTTTTTCGAGGTTACGTATTTTGTAATTGATATTACGAGATTTTATGATAAAATTACAAATTTTGTGCTAGGGTGCACATGGTATGCACCTCTAAAAGGGTGCACACAGTAAGGTTTCCCTTCTTGATGTGTAATTCTCTAGATTTTACTCAACTTTTACGTTATGTTTGGAACATAAAATTGGTGGATAAGGATTTGAAAAAAAAAAAAAAAATCATTTTTTTCCCCCCTTTTTTTTTTTTTTTTTTTCTAAATTCCTATCCAAATCTATGATAAAAATGCAACCTTAGGTTGTGTTTGATTTATGGATTTGGAGATAGATTTGATAAAGAAAATGTATATGAAATTAGGTAAAATATAAGTATATCTTATTTACATTTAACCATATTTTTTCCTTTCCCTTTCAAAATATCATTTTAAATTCTTGAACCAAACACAACATTAAAGTTTTTTGTGAGCCCCTTATTTACACCAAATTAGAAATTAATAAAATTGAACCATATATGTAATTGTTTTTAGTTCCTTAACCAATAAAATTGAAGGGTTTGATTTAGTGATAAATTTTCTTTAGCTCTAATTGAATCAAACTGAACTGGCTTATATCCCTAATAGAGACAGAAAAAAGTAAACGATTAAAAAGAATT
Source organism: Camellia sinensis (assembly GCF_004153795.1). Classification (NCBI taxonomy): domain Eukaryota; kingdom Viridiplantae; phylum Streptophyta; class Magnoliopsida; order Ericales; family Theaceae; genus Camellia; species Camellia sinensis. Next base: position 83,924 of record NW_021025276.1, on the reverse strand, counting down.
ATGCATTAAAAAGGGGCTTTTGCATAAAAGCAATTAAGGTCTCAGTTGAGAACAATATTTTTTAGTGGTTTTTTGGATGAAATATGAGATTAAAAAAATTAATATGTTTAGAAATAATTTTTTAACTTTTTACAATAAAAAAATATATACAAAAAGTAAAGTGAACGAAAAGAAAATTTTAATTTGTTTGTATGAATTAAAAATTTGTTGATTTTTTAATATTTTTAATATCTTTTCGGATTTTAGATTAAAATGGTGAGTTCTTACGAGGCTTACACATATTTATGGGCCTCTCACATGGGTGAGGCCTAAGGCAGCGAGCCTAAGGGTAAGGCCTGCCCTGATTTTAGTTGAACTTATATGCAAGGTTGTTGACTCCTTCCTTGTTAAACTTGTCAAAATCCCCTGATTTTTGAACCGCAAAATCTAATATAAAGGAAAACAAAGAAAAACATTACCAAACCAAAACAAAACAAAATAAAAAATCAATACTAGCTCATCCATCTTTGCAAGGATCAAGCTTTCCTACTTTCGTAAAATGACTACCACTCCAAAACCTGTTCATTTTCTTCTACTTTTCTATGTATGCTTGAAAACCCTGGTCTTAGCTCAAGATGAAAACCAATTCATCTACAATGGCTTCCAAGGAGCCAATCTTCATCTTGATGGGCTGGCACAAATCCTTCAAAATGGTCTATTGCAGCTCACCAACACTTCTCAGCAACAATCTGGCCATGCTTTCTACCAACTTCCTATAAGATTCAATACATCCTCATCTGGATTACCCAAAACCCTTTCATGTTCCACCAATTTTGTCTTTGCTATCGTTCCTGAAATACAAAATATTAGTGGTGGTCATGGAATTGCCTTTACCATCTCACCATCTAGGGACTTCACAAAAGCTCAGGCAAGCGAGTACTTGGGACTCCTCAATAACACCAACATCGGCTTCCCTTCAAACCACTTGTTGGCAATTGAGCTTGATACTGTTAAGAGCTTTGGAATGAATGATATAAATGATAATCATGTTGGAATTGATGTTAACAGCTTAACATCTAATGTATCGGAGCATGCTGCATATTATTCTAGTAGTGAAGGAATAAACAAGAGCTTGGAACTCCAAAGTGGGAAACCAATACAGGTTTGGATAGATTATGATGGAGTGAAACTCAATGTAACACTAGCTCCCATCGAAAGTCTGAAACCAGTTCAGCCTCTCTTATCAATGCGCATCAATGTTTCTTCAATTCTCTTGGATTCTATGTATGTTGGTTTCTCTTCTGCTATCGGAATAGGTAGATGTAACCACTATATTCTTGGATGGAGCTTCAACAAAAGTGGGAAAGCACAGAGCATAGAAATTTCAAAGCTTCCTTCTGTTCCCCAGCAAAGAAAATCAAGAGGAAAACCAGGTATAGCAATAGTCCATTGGTAACAACAATCACTATGCTGATTATCATAATATTCGGGGTTGTTTGTTGTGTGAGGAGAAAAAAATATGAAGAAATACTAGAAGATTGGGAGCAAGAATATGGCCCTCAAGGATTTTCCTATAAGGATCTCTATAAAGCTACCAAAGGTTTCCAAAGCAAAGAACTTCTTGGAGCAGGAGGTTTTGGAAAGGTTTATAGAGGAGTACTTCCCTCTTCCAAGGAACTAATTGCAGTCAAGAAAATTTCCCATGATTCAAAACAAGGGATGAGAGAGTTTGTGGCTGAAATTGTTAGCATGGGAAGACTAAGGCATAGGAACTTGGTGTGACTCCTTGGCTACTGTTGACGAATGGGAGAGCTTCTCTTGGTTTATGATTGTATGCCCAATGGAAGCCTTGACAAGTTCCTATTTGGTAGTGAACAAGAGTTGAATTGGGTTCAATGTTATCAAATCCTCAGAGGAATAGCGTCTGCGCTTCAGTATCTACATGAAGAATGGGAGCAAGTTGTTCTTCATAGAGACGTGAAAGCTAGCAATGTTTTACTTGATGCCGATCTAAATGGATGGCTAGGAGATTTTGGGCTTCACTACAAGAAAACCGACATACAGTGACGTTTTTTTTATGGCGTTTTCAAAAACGTCGTGAAATTTGTCCAGATTTTTTAAATTTTAAAAAAATTAAACTAAACCATCTCGTTTTGTGGGCCGGTTATTTCCTTTAAACAGTGGCTCAACTCAAGGCTACGTCTTCTATTCTGATCGAACAGAGGCATGACTTTAGGAAGAGAGATAAATCGAGGCGTTGGATCTTCGAGGCATCGGATCTTCGATCTCTTCGATCTCCATCAATTCTTCGGTTGTTTGATCTGAAAAATGTTGTTCTACTCTTGATTTGAGCGTATATCTTCCTGATTGTTCGAATCCCTATGGTCTAAATCGATCTAGGGCTACAGGTTAGGTTTTCTGGAGCGTATATCTTCCAGATTGTTTGAATCCCTATGATCTTAATCGATCTAGGGCTCAAGGTTAGGGTTTTCTGATATAGATTTGCCACATTCACACAAGATCTATAAAATTTCATGGCTAAATCTAACGATTTGGAATTGTTTTCTCTTGATTTAGTTGATTTCCAGCTTTTTTTGCTTTTGTTTTGTGTTTTCTCCTTTCGTTTTTGTTGCTTTACTCTTTCTAGTCCTTGTGTGGAAAACTCTTCTCTTTCATCAGATTGAGCAGCAACAATGGTGAATCGATTTATCTAGGGTTTCGAGTACGATGTTAGTGTCTCTGATCATGTACGGGACAAGCAGGTGGCGTTGGATGTGGATCGTTGGAAACAGTGAGTAGAAGCTCAACGATGCAGAGAAAAATTGTGTATTGAAGGTGGAAGCAACGGTGGGCTTCTTATTGGGGCTTGCATTAATCAGGTATAGCGGTGTTGATTCATTTTCTTGGTGGCATTTTTTGGGTTTATTCATTTGTCATAATACATCGTGTCTATAAACTAAATTGTAAAAATTTGTGGTTACAGAGACCTAATCTTTTTGGTTGTGCTCTTGCTCATGTTGGTGTTATGGATATGGTTAGATTTCACAAATTCACTATAGGTCAGCTAGCAATCTGTGGGTTCACTTGGTTGATTTATTTTAGTATCACTTGTTGATTTTTAGGTTTCTTTTCTAGGTCATAGATGGACATGTGACTTTGGCTGCTCAGAGGAGGAAGAGTTCCATTGGCTTATCAGGTGAGTGAATTTACTTTCATTGAATTATCTGCCTGTATAATGTTCTTACTTTGAAATTATAATTTTTTAGATATTTTTTTGGTTTGATATAAAATATGTTAGTTAATCTCGAGTAAGTTATTTACTTCTGTTATTGTTTGGCGTTCACCTATTAATCACAAATTATTCCTCATTTCCAACTTTCAAATTACATTTTAGTAATACTAAAATGCAGTTGACTTGCATACTTTGTTAAATGAAAAATATGTTCTATGTATTATTTAAGTATCTGTTTTTTTTTTTTTTTGGCAAGTCTTGAGTAAACTCATTTAGTTCTGTGTCTTAGCGTGTGGCTCTTAATGACTGTTATTTATTGGTTCAACTTTCACTGAAGTTAATGGAGAATCATAGACCAATTTCCCGTGCTTGTTTATCCATCATCAGTTAGCAAGTAGTCAGTTCTCGTTTGATTTTTGAGCTGGGTTGCTTTTTCTTTTAGCTTTTCATCACTCGTAAGTTTTCAGCAGACGGGTAGTTGGGTAACTATTTTATCATTTTGAATATTTTCCATTGTTAAAATTTCTATTCAGGTGCTCGCCACTGCATAATGTTAGCAGACCATGGGAACAATCCTCTGATCAGTTTTCTCAGTACCCAGCTACCATGTTATTGACAACTGATCATGATGATCGGGTTGTGCCATTACACTCATTAAAGTTATTAGCGGTGAGTCTTTAATTGCTACAATTATGTTTTACTTCCTATGTTATTTGCTTTGATTTGCCCTGCATCTGAAGATTGAATTGTCTAGTTTCTTGCTCAAGTTTTGTCAATGAGGTTCACCTCTTAAATGTTATAATATTTATCCACCTTCTTGTCAGGACATAAGAAGATAATAAATTGAATGGCTTAATCACAATATATGATTATCCTCGTGTGTATATATATATACTGAATTGAGGAGGTTACAATTTAGGAAGGTAGAATAACAATAAAATCAAATATAAGGAAATATGCCTAAAATCCCGTAATCACACAATATACTGGATTCATACAATATACAGGATTCACATATTCCAACAAGGACCGTCTAGGTTAGATCTGTGTGAGGTTCTATGATTGAATTGATTATATTAAATTATATTGTATGGAAATAACTGAATAAAGTTCTATATTTATATCTACAAAAATTATATACTTTAGGAATTGTCTATATTGAGTTCCAGTAAAGCATATGCAAAAACTCTATCATAGAACTTACATTCAGCAAAAAGAAATCTAGTAGTCTTATCAAAGTAAGGAATGATGGTCTTTTATTACAAGGGAAATTGGAATAATATAAATTGAAGTTTTATTTTTGGTACAAATGATAAAAGTGCACATTAAACATTTTTTTTTTGTTGTTTTTTTCACACTACTTATCTTAGGAACTATTTTTTATAATTTAACCCCTAACTATTACTTTTCACTTTTTAAATTCTCATGTAATTTAACAGCACAATATTAAATGCTATTAAATGAAATTATGAAATGGATGTTATACATGTGCATTATTCTATTTATGTATTTGGTTGTTTCCAGGTAATTAAGAACCAATCTGACCTCATTGATAAAAGACGAGTGTTTTACTCAGACATAAGAGATGACAATCCATTGAATTCCATTGTGTCAAAAGTGAAAATTGTGCAACTTGCGGCAAAAGTATGACCATCACTTACTTCTGGCTACTGATATCTTTGTCTGTTTGTTTTTATTCTTATGATTATTTTTGTCTCTGTTTGTGTGTGTGTGTTTCTAAAACTCTGTTCCTGTTTATTGCTTTCCAAGTTTCTGAAATGTTTTCTCTGTGAAACAGGCTGACTTGGCTGAAAAAGAGAATACTTTTGTCTTCAGACTTGTATTATGATATGGCATATTCATTGCCACACTTTTCGTTTACAACTCTAGATACAGCTACAGGTTAGTATGTTTACCCAAGGACTACAATCATTTTTTAAAATGAATTCTTCTAATAGATGTTGTCTGCTTCAGCAAATCCAGAAAACTTAAAGATGGATAGTGATGCATCCTCAATAAGTGAAGCTAGTTCAAATAGTGCACTAGGAGACAACTGACGCTGCAAAGTCTTCCCAAGTTTCTAGATGTCAAGAGTATCGGATGACTTTACTAGATTTATACTCTGGATGTGGAGCCATGTCAACTGGTCTCTGCCTTGGAGCATCCGTATCTGGTTTGAAACTGGTTACTGTAAGTCATGAAGTGATTGTAAATGTGATTTTTGTAAAACTTGTTCTTCTATGCACTCTTCCATGCAAAGGCTTATATATGTTTTATTTGTATTTGTTTATTAGAGGTGGGCTGTGGATATAAATTCTAATGCATGCGAAAGTCTAAAGTTGAACCATCCTGAAACTGAGGTAGTATATTTGTTCCCTTTCCTTTACTTTTTTTATTAGTAATTTATATATATATATATATATATTTATCAAGGACAAGTCCAAAATGATTATAGGTGAGAAATGAAGCAGCAGAAGATTTCCTATCTTTGCTTAAGGAGTGGGAAAAGCTTTGTAAAGAATTTCAATTGTTGGGTTCCCATCAATCAGAAGATTCCAATTCTGAACAAAACAGCTTGGACAGTGATGATGATGTTGATGATGGCTCTAAGGTTCCTTCTGGAGAGTTCGAAGTGGGAAAATTACTGGCCATTTGTTATGGTGACCCAAACAGTGTCAACAAACATGGGCTGTATTTTAAGGTATATAGACTTTAACCAAGAATGACCTATGAATGTCTTCCAATGTGATTGCTTGCTTTCATGGATTTTGTTGCCTCACCAACTTAATTGATCAAAACAGATGCTTATTTTGATGAACAAATTGGTCACCTTTTGTAGTTCAAATGTTTTAGATAGGTATTTTAATATTTAACAATTGAAGCTGCAACAGTACCCAATCAGATTTTCAACCATAGACTCATGTCTTGAGTGGTGTTTGATGTACCACGTACTATGATTTTATTTTGGTATCCTATATGACTTTAGCGTCAAAGTTCTAGTGGAATTATTAAATGTGTGCTTAACTTAACCTTTTCTAATCTCACAAGAGATTGGATTAGTTTTTTTATTGAGACTTGAATCTAGGACCTCTTCTAACTTTTGTTTTGATACCATGTTATATTAACACTTAAAAAGTTTTTATCTTTTTTTATGGACGATCTATTAAGTATTTAAATCTAAACAAAAAGTAATAAACACTTAACATCTGAAGGAAAGAAGGAAGAAAACTAGTTCGCATGTCTCCGTTGTCCCTTGAAAATAAATTAATTAAATAAAGGGACACGGCACGTGGCGTGTTCCATACATGTCTTCATCATGTCCTTGTGTCCGACACTCCTATGACACTTGTTTTGTAGTGTTGATGCCTCGTAGTCTTGTAGTTTGATAGAAATTCATACCAAAAAAACTTGTGTTGGTGTCACATTTGGAACAAGAAGACGCATCAAATGATATCACAACATGTGGCTAATTATTATAAGGTCACACAACATTTGGAAATGGTTTGCTCTTGATAAAATACTTACCTATGCGGTAATTGGGTCTTAAGGGGTATATTGGGTTATTAAAGAGTTAATGGGCCAAAACTGGTATTGAGATACAAGCCCAATTAACATTCGACATTCAGTTCATTATTTGAAGTACCTGACCCATTGATATTTGACGTTCAACATATAACTCTGAATTTGATCCATGATGCCCAACCCACTCACTGATCAAGCTTATTTGGGCATTCAAATTATGAGCATGTGACCCAATCAGTCTTTAAAGGCTTACTTAGGGTCCGTTTGGGAAGGGCTTTTCCGGGCTTTTTTGGTTATTTTAGCCACAAAAGACAAAATAGGCTATTTTAGTCACAAAAAACAAAACATCACATCCAACCCATAATCATTACACTCTTCTCTCACAAAAAAAATCAAAAAAGCTAGAAAGCCCTTCCTAAACCAAGCTTTTTAGCCCAGACTAAAATAGCCAAAAAAGTTAAAAAAGCCAAAAAATCAATCCACTTTCCAAACGGAGGCTAAAGCTGTGATTAATCGAGGCAGTACCCTTAGACAAATCCCAAAGGCCTTATGTGCCCTTGCCCAAAAGTCCAATCCCATGTGACTTTGGCATGCTCAATGCCCAAAGTGGCTTGGCACATTCGACAAAATAAGCCCAATGCTCAATTTTATTTCAGTAATCATTATGTGGTTTGGTGCCTTTGACAAATTCAATGGTGTGTACATCACAATGGCAGCCAATAAGTTCCATTTGATCAAAGCCTTGTTTCCCAACTTCAATAGGCAATTAGCTATTGGGTTAATTGCACTTTACTCCCTTGTGGTTTGGTGATTTGAAAATACACAAGCCCCTTTTGGTTTGGAAATCTGCGCATATCTAACCCTACCTTCATGCCACCATCATTACAGTAAACATTTTCTCTATCCTCCCATTTTCTTCTATATTTCCCTCTCTCCTCTACAGTACCCACTTCATTACTACATATACACCCAGTGACCAAGGCCTTCACTACCTCTTCTACACCCTTCATTATTACAAATACCCCTTTTATTACTACCTATATATATATATATATCTACTAGAAGTTGTGCATGCCCATATGGATATGCTTAAATTGGCAGTCTCAGATTTGTGATTGAATCTAACAGTTACAATTGCCCATGCATTTATATAAGGGCGTTTTTGAAAAATAAAAATTGATTTTTTTGTCAACACTAATGCAAACCTTTATTTCATATAATAGAATTATTATACAGAGTCACTAGAACTTCATATATATGTATCACTCCATCTTCTTCGCATGAGAACTTCACCTAGATAGTGTATATGTGATATATAGGTACTTGGGACCCCCCATTCACCCAGCCCCCTTCTGCATAATTGTGTTAGATGTGTCTTTTCAGCTGAACTTCTTTAATTAGCTCATTGCTGAGGTCTTGAAAGTATATAACTCAATGATTTTTTCCTTGTGCTGATTACAGGACAGCTTGCTCGGGAACTTTACGAGAACATTAGGAGAGAAGCTTCTTGTCTGAGAATTCAGAGAGATTTTCGTATGCATCTTGCTAGGAAAGCTTATAAAGAATTGTGCTCTTCTACTTTTCTATGTATGCTTGAAAACCCTGGTCTTAGCTCAAGATGAAAACCAATTCATCTACAATGGCTTCCAAGGAGCCAATCTTCATCTTGATGGGCTTGCACAAATCCACCCCAATGGTCTATTGCAGCTCACCAACACTTCCGAGAAACAATCTGGCCATGCTTTCTACCAACTTCCTATAAAATTCAATGATTCCTTACCTCAAACCCTTTCATTTTCCACCAATTTTGTCTTCATTATGGTTCCTGAAAATACTGCTAATGGTCATGGAATTGCCTTTACCATCTCACCATCTAGGAACTTCACTGGAGCTTTCACAACCGAATACTTGGGAATCCTCAATAGTACCAACAACGGTCTCTCTTCAAACCATCTGTTGGCAATTGAGCTTGATACTAGTAAGAACGAACAATTCAATGACATAGACAACAATCATGTTGGAATTGATGTTAACAACTTAACATCTATTGATTCGGCGACTGCTTCATATTATTCCAGTAGGGAAGGGAAAAACAAGACTTTGACGCTCGTAAGTGGAAATCCAATACAAGTTTGGATAGATTACGATGGAGTGGAGAACCTACTCAACGTCACACTAGCTCCTATCCCAAGCCCCAAACCAAATCGACCTCTCTTGTCAACATCCATCGATCTTTCTCCAATCCTCTTGGATTCTATGTATGTTGGCTTCTCTTCCTCTACTGGAGAAGCTGCAACTAACCACTATATTCTTGGGTGGAGCTTCAACAAAAGTGGGACATCAAAGAGCATAGAAATTTCAAAGCTTCCTTCTCTTCCCCAGCAAAGAAAATCAAGAGGAAAACCAGGTATAGCAATTATAGTCTCACTGGTATCATTGTCCATTATGCTGATTTTCACAATAATTGTGATTGTTTGCCGTGTGAGGAGGAAAAAATATGAAGATATACAAGAAGATTGGGAACAAGAATATGGCACTCAAAGATTTTCCTACAAGGTTCTCTATAAAGCTACCAAAGGTTTCAAAAGCAAAGAACTTCTTGGAGCAGGAGGTTTTGGAAAGGTTTATAGAGGAGTAATTCCCTCTTCCAAGGAACTAATTGCAGTCAAGAAAATTTCCCATGATTCAAAACAAGGGATGAGAGAGTTTGTGGCTGAAATTGTTAGCATGGGAAGACTAAGGCATAGGAACTTGGTGAGACTCCTTGGCTATTGTCGACGAAAGGGAGAGCTTCTCTTGGTTTATGATTATATGCCCAATGGAAGCCTTGACAAGTTCCTATTTGGTAGCGAACAAGAGTTGAATTGGGTTCAACGTTATCAAATCCTCAGAGGAGTAGCGTCTGCGCTTCAGTATCTACATGAAGAATGGGAGCAAGTTGTTCTTCATAGAGACGTGAAAGCTAGTAATGTTTTACTTGATGCTGATCTAAATGGACGGCTAGGAGATTTTGGGCTTGCAAGATTGTATGATCACGGAGAAAATCTAGAAACTACCAATGTGGTTGGCACTCTGGGCTATCTTGCACCGGAGTTTAGTAGAACTGGCCAGGCAACTACAAGCACCGATGTGTATAGTTTTGGTGCATTCATGCTTGAAGTGGCTTGTGGACGGAAGCCTATAGAGACACAAGGATTGCCTGAAGAGAAGGTTTTAATTGATTGGGTTATTGAGAATTGGAAACAAGGAGCTATTCTTGAGACAAGTGATCCTAGATTGAGAGGCGAATATTTGAAAGAGGAAATGGAGTTGGTTTTGAAGTTAGGTCTGTTTTGCTCGCACCCTAATGCAGCGGGTAAGGCCTAGTATGAGGCAAGTGGTGCAATACTTGGATGGAGATGCCTTGTTTCCAAATGATATAATTCTTGATATCGCTGGTATTGGTACACCTGGTGTTCGTAATGAAGCGTCTCCAGAATTCGTTATGTCATTTCCTTCATCGATTCTCAAGGGTTTTCAAGACTCCATGTCTAGTAGTTTACTCCATAGTGGCCGATGAATTTGAAAATTTCCATGCCTTTTGGATACTAAAACATGATTTGAATGTATGATGAATAAGAATCATTGTTCTTATTGTGGAAAACAGACATGTATGTTGAAAGTTCTCACTTTTACTTTTAGCAATCAAGTGTACTTAGATACTTGTTTCAAACGGAAGCTGAAGATAAAAACAGGTAAACTACAATTGTAATTGTTGTTGTTGTTGTTGTTGTTGTTGTTGTTGTGTATATATAGTTAATTATGTTTTTACTCTCCATTGTGTAAGAGTGTTTTAATTTGGTTTTCAATATTTAAATTGTATCAATTTAGTCCCCAATATATAAAAAATGTTTAATTTTGTCTCCCAATTTCTAATAGACACAAATTTATCCTATAAATTACGTAGGTTGCTTTGATCTCAAAAGTCTCATTGTTTAGGGTGTCTTCACATCTACAAAATAATTAAGATGAATGATAATGTTAATGGGTAGCAATTTGGTGTAATTTATGAATTATATATATATATATTTAAATTATTCCCAATTGTTTGGTGTAGTTTGTACTTGAGTGTTTAGTACAATTTCTGTTTACAGCTTAAGCATGAAAAATTATTATTAAATAGCAGGAAAAGAGATGTTTTGAATTTCCATTTTTTTAGTATCAACATTTAACTTATTAAAAGTTAGACTAAATATACCCACTCAATTCAAAGTGATTTGATACTTTTAAAGCGTATATTTACATGATAAGGCACTTTTTAATTTCAAAACTAGCTTATGTATTAAGCAATTTAAAATCCATATTTGTGAAGATCCCAAATTCCTAATGTCCTTAATGATATAGTATATTCAATTTAGTGAAGGTCCTTAGTAATGGCCCTTAGTAAAGGCTCCAAATTTGCAAAGCATACAAAATGTGTTATTTCTTTGGATCCAAAAATAAGTCAGTTAGGCCACATGTGGTTAGACTAAGGCCTCATCGGGGAATAGATTTTTTTTAGTTATTTTTTGATTTTTTAATTAAAATATGATATGAAAAAAATTAATATGTTGGAGATGAGTTTTCAATTTTTTACGAAAAGATATACAAAAAGTAGAGTAACTATAAATGAATCTTTGAGTTTTAGATATTTGTTAGTTTTTAATTTTTATAATGACTTTTTTAACTTTTAAACTAAAATGAAGAGTAATAAAAGTGAAGACTTATTTGTTCTTTTTTAAAAAACTTGTATTGGGTCAAAAAAAAAGGCCTATGTACTATAATCTTCTAAATTTTGAATAATTAAAAAATACCGATTATATTATTTATTTTGCACTATTTTTGTAATAATTATTTCTAAACACAGAATTAATCATCATGAGTATCAATTTAAGTAACAGTAATATAAAATTATAACAAAAAAGAAGTGATATACTCCATACCAAGAGGCTAAAGGAAGTGCTAGTGGTGAAGGAAGAGATGTCTGGATGTATTCATACCAAAAGGATGTATTCATACCACATAAAAGAAGGAAGATGACGCGCTCCAGGTTTGGATTCGTGAGATATAACTGCACAATCGCAGCAAGAATGGCAGTCCAGAAAGCAAATGGATTGTGGTGTGATAACAGAGCGTTGACAGTGAAAGTTGCAGAGTTTGGTCGACGTGTAGACGCACAGAAAAGGCCTTTACAGAGCTTAACTCAAAGAAAGGAGATGGGAGGTACGGGATTGGTGTCTTGAAAGCTAAAAGGTAAGGAATCTTTTGCCCAGGTTGTAAGTGGGAGAGGGTCTGTCGGCAGTGCACCTTTAATTGTAAAAGTATATGAAGCAGGGAATGGATGGCTGTACAATAGTGCAATTTTGCGATTAAAACCGATGTGTTGTGGGGTAGATTTCAAAAAAGAACTGAGGTATAGAGGCTTCGAGGATATTGAGGTTCAAGAAGGAGGGGGCAAAGACACAGTTCTATCATTTCCATCGGTGGAAAGCACGCGAGAAAAACTCAAGCAAATGGAGGTTTGGGTTAAGGAATGGTCTGAATCAGTTACAGAATGGAAACAGGGGATGGCTATTGCACAAGAAAGAGATGTCTGGTTAAGCTGTTATGGGGTGCCTTTAAATGTTTGGAACAACAACACCTTTTATTCAATAGGCAGATTATGGGGGAGAAGTGATTGGTTTGGCTGATGATACGTCCAATATGGAAAACTTGATCAGCGGCAAGGTAAGAATAGCCACGAAGTGCGTGGAATCCATCAACAAAACAATCAATTTGGACTGCAAAGAGGTACTTTATCGGGTAAAAGTTTGTGAAGATCAGATTGTTATTGCGAAGGTGGTGAATAAACACTGTATTTATCACCATCAACATGGTAATAGTGCTAAACATAGTTCTTATGGGGATGAAGTTACCCAGATGGTGGGTGCAGAGAGTAAGAAGGAAGATGGTGATAATGACGTGGAGGCACAAGTTGGCAATGAGGTGGATGATAATGAAGACACAGCAGGAGGATTAGTGTTCCAAGAAATGATGATTATAATGGCAGGGAAGGGGAGGCTAGCTGTAAGAGCTCGTCTGTAGTAGGTGAAACTGTCAGCGGCATGGGGAAAGCAATTTCTGGGGGCGCATGCGTGGGTAGGGAGGTAGCTCTGGTGATGAGTTCTATCAATGCTCAAAATGGGGTGAATAGGCCTGTCGCTGATGATACCAGAAACCTAGGCCTTTTAAAAAGTCTAAGTGGATCTGATTTAATAAGGCCTGGGCTTAACATTGAGGTTGTCTTGACTAAAGCCCATGAAGTGAACTGTGTGGTAACACAAACCCACAGAGCACTTGATCTTAGAACATTGGGGGCCCAATCCAACTTAGAAGATTCTATCCAACCGTGTAGTGGTAAAGAAACACTAGCCTGAAATGAAAAAGAGGTTAGCAGTGAGATATTGGGCTCTTCTGCAGATTCAATCCGGAAGAGAATAACCAGCAAGAGGGAGCTAATACAAGAAACCTCTACCAAGTATCATAAGAAAAAAGGTAGTCTACGAAGGGGTAAATCAAAGGCTGGAACTTCTCTAAATTTGAAGAAAGGCGCAGTGTTTAGGTCGGCAGTGGCAGCTGTCTCACTATCCGCGGCACCTGAATCAAGTAATCGGAGACTGCTACTCACTGAGGCTAAGGCATCACTCCAAATTGGGCGCATCCTTGGTATGAACTGTGAAGGGGATGATGATGTTGTCTTTAGTAAATTAATGGATTTGGAAGCTCATGACAAGGATAAAATAAGGAACAGGGGTGGGGATGCTTGTTAAGCAGCTGCTCTAGGTGTTTAGGAGCTGAAAAAATGTTATTTAATGAAGCTTTTATCTTGGAATGTAAGAGGGTTAGGAAGGCCTGAGAAAAGGAGGAAGATTAAACGAGTGTTTTGTGCAAGAAGGGTTGATATGGTCCTACTTCAAGAAACCAAGAGATCCACAATTGATGAAAAGTTTGTCATATCAATCTGGGGCAGAGAACAAATGGATTTCATGGCAGTTGACTCAGCAGGAGCTGCTGGTGGCCTCTTATGCATTTGGAACCCAGAAGTGTTTCAACTGGTTGATTGCTGCAGTAATAGGAACTTCATAATTTTATCAGGTACTCTCTACAACATTTTGATTGTGTGATTTTAAATATTTATGGTCCAAATGATTTGGGGAGGGAGAAAGGTGGTGTGGGATAGCTTGGTTCGATTAAAGTTGGTCTACAGTAAACCTTGGTGCTTGGGAGGGGACTTCAATGAGATCAAGGAAATATCAGAAAGGAAGGGGTGTTCTAGGTGAGATAAAGGGATAAGGGAGTTTAATGAGCTAATTGATAATTTTGAAGTGGTTGATCTACCTATGATGGAAAGAAAATTTACCTGGTGTAACTCTCAGGAGGGAGAGAAATGGAGTAGAATTGACAGGTTCTTGCTCAATCCAGAATGGTTGCAAATGTTTAACTTTAAGCTTTGGGGGCTGCCTCGGATGATCTCTGATCATTGTCCTATTCTGTTGATGGAGGATGAGAGAGATTGGGGTCCAACTCCATTTCGATTTTTAAATGCTTGGACCCTACATCCGAAGTTTAGGCCCTTTGTAGAGAATACGTGGCTAGAAGCTAATGTGGTGGGATGGGCTAGTTTCAAGTGTCTCCAGAAGCTCAAAATATTAAAATTGGCTTTGAAACAGTGGGATAAAGACGTCTTTGGTGATGTGGAGCATAAACTTAATCAAGTTGAAGAGGAGATTCATGCACTTGATTTAAGTGCTGAAGATAGACCTTTATCTGAAGTAGAGCAAGCTAGAAGAAGAGAGGCTAAAGGCATCGCTTGGAAACTAAGTAAAATGGTGGAATGGGCATGGTTACAAAAATCTAGAATCAAGTGGTCAACACAAGGAGACAGGAACACAAAATTTTTCCATATTATGGCCAGCTCTAGGAGAACCAGAAATTCTTTATGCTCAATAGTTGTTAATGGAATTGTTAAGGAGGATCCTATGGAGGTAAGAGCTGCAGTTCAACAACATTTTATTAACCAATTTACTGAATCATCGCGTATTAGACCGAGGCTATCTGGGCCTTTCTTATCCATTGGGGGTACAGAAGATGTCCAGCTCTTGGAAGCTGAGTTTTCAAAAGCTGAGATTGAAGCTGCGGTTAAAAGTTGTGAAGGAAACAAAGCACCTGGTTCAGATGGGTTTAACCATATGATGTTTAAAAAGTGTTGGAAGGTCATCAAGGCAGATGTGCTGCAATTCATGAAGGAATTTCACCAAAATACAAAACTTGTTGAGGCATTAATAGCTCTTTTGTTGCTTTGATTGCTAAGAATGAGAACTCCTCTAGTTTGAATGATTACCGGCCTATTAGCCTCATTGGATCTTTGTATAAAATTTTGGCTAAATTATTAGCAAACAGAATCAAAACAGTTTTGCCTCGAATTGTTAGTGTTACACAATCAGCATTCATAGGGGGCAGAAACATATTAGATGGGGTGTTGATAGCCAATGAGATTATGGATGGCTGGAAGAAGAGTAGAAAGAGTGGCATTGTCCTAAAGCTAGACTTTGAAAGGGCTTGTGACTCAATCAATTGGAATTTCTTGTTTATTATGCTCTCAAATTTTGGCTTTGGGGCTAAATGGTTTAGTTGGATGAGGGACTGTGTTTCATCAGCCAGAGTCTCTATTTTGGTAAATGGTTCACCAACCTCAGAATTTAGCCCGCAACGAGGTCATAGACAAGGTGACCCTCTATCCCCCTTTCTCTTTAACATTGTGGCTGAGGGCCTAAATATCCTACTAGTAAGAGCAAATCAGATAGGGTTGATCAAAGGGGCAACAGTTGGATCAAGTGCATTTAGGATCACCCACCTGCAATTTGCAGATGAAACAATTCTATTTTGTGAAGCTGATAGGGGGGAGGTTATTAACATAAAGAGAATCTTGAGATGTTTTGAAGTGTTGTCAGGCCTAAAAATTAACTACCACAAGAGTGTGGTGTGTGGAGTTGGGTTAACAGATGAAACATCCAAGGATTTTGCTGATAAGCTCAATTGTCTACATCAAAGGTTGCCCCTGAAGTACTTAGATCTTCCTCTAGGCGCAAGTCCAAGGTCAAAAAGGACCTGGCAGCCAGTGTTAGCTAAATGCAAACAAAGACTTGCTTCTTGGAAGAGAAGATTCCTCTCTTTTGCTAGTAAGGTGACTTTGATTAAATATGTGTTGTCAAGCTTACCCATTTATTATCTATCTTTGTTCAAAATACCAGCAAGGGTTGCTAAGGAATTTGTGTCAATTCAATCTAATTTTCTTTGGGGAGGGGATGACTCTAGAAGGAAAATACATTTGGTCAAATGGAAGGTCATCTCAAAAAGCAAACAGCAGGGGGGTTTAGGGGTAAAAAGGATTAGACTTATGAATGATTGTCTCTTGTTGAAATGGTGGTGGAGGTTTGGGGCTGAACCTAATGCTCTGTGGAAACAGGTGATCCATAACAAATACAATCAGGTGGGTGTTGGGTGGTGTCCAGAACCTGTTGATAACACTAGGAACTCATGTATCTGGGATGGCATTTTGGGTGTTGCTCGAATCAGACCCGAGTTGATGGAATTCTTTAAAGAAAACTCTACTCCAGTGCTTGGGGATGGGAAAAGCACTCTGTTCTGGAGATGTACATGGTGTAATAATGTATGCTTGATGGAAGCTTTCCCTAGGCTCTATTCCTTGTCTTTGGATAAGTTTGAATCTGTGAATGTGATGCATCTTAGAAGGAATAGCGAGGTGGAGTGGAACCTTAATTTCAGAAGATCACTCTTTCAGTGGGAGGTAGAGGATTTGAATAGATTGAAATGGCTACTGATGAATGCTCCAGATCTTAGGGAAGATAGGGCTGATTCTTTGCATTGGAATGCAGATCCATCAGGAAACTTCACTGTTTCCTCTGCTTATAAGTGGTGTGATAATTCCTTACATGCAATGAGTGAGGTAATTGACCTTATATGGAACAATGTATCTTCACCTGGAGCTCAATTCTTTGGTTGGTTGGCATGGAAAGGGAGGATAAAGACTTCCAGTTTTTTGCAGCGAATTAAAGTGCTCTCTGTTGAAGCTAATGTGAATTGCATTTTCTGCAATGTAGGAGTGGAAAATGTCAATCATGTGCTTCTGCATTGCCCTTTTGCTTAGAAGGTTTGGTCACATATGCTAAATTGGTGGGGGTTACTGTGGGCTCAACCTGGTACTGTGCATTGTTTATTAGAATGGTGGGCTGGTACAAGGATGAAAAAACAAGAGAGGGTGGTCTAGAAAGCCATGCCTCTGGCTGTGCTTTGGTCCATTTGGAAACTGAGAAATGATTGCATTTTTAATGGCATTCATCCAAACTTTGAGGAGTTATGTGAGGTCATCAAAGTGCGAATTGCGATGCGGAGCAAAGCTGCTGGCTCTTCTTTCTCAAGGTTTTCAGTAACTGATATTGTGAACCACCTGCAACAGGTAAGGTTTTGCAGTAGGGGTATTGGCTGAGTAAGCCTGTTCTGCAGTAGGGTTAGTATGAACCACCGGCTATTTTTTGTTTTGTTTGGTCAGTCTCTATTTAATCCCAGATTCTGCTGTATATTGCTCTGTTTTGGCTTTGATTTCTCTGGAGTGTGGTTGCATTGATGTCAGGTCTGCTGGTTTTGCATTGGTGTGAGGTCTGGGATCTGTATGCATAGAAATCTATAGGAATCTGAGGGTGTTCTAAGCAGGCAGAGTTGTTGGACTGGTGGTCTGATGCTGGTGCATGGTACTGGTCTGCTGGACTGCTGGTGAGTAAGTCTGTTCTGCAGTAGCGATAGTGCGAATCACCTGCTATTTTCTGTTTTTGTGTATATTGCTTTGGAGTGTGGTTGCATGGTGTCTGGTCTGCTAGTTGTCTGTTGGAATCTGAGGGTGTTCTAAGCAGGCAGGGCTGCTAGACTGTTGGTACATGTTTGATGGTTGCTGTGTTGGTGCATCAGTTTATCATCCAATTCCTTGTTCTTCTTGGCAACACGATTGTCTTTCTACTCTAAGGCATTAGTTTTGGTTTGGGAATTCCTTGTTGGTGCATCAGTTCATTAGTTTTGGTTTGGGAGGTATTCTACCAACACAGGAATCTGTAGGGGAGTTTTGTTGGTGATTTTTGGTGTTTTGGTTTTTGTGTATCTTGTGGTTGTTCTCTCTTTAACCTTGTGGTGTGCTGGCAAATGATTGGGCTTTCCTCGCGGTGCCAACCTAGTTGGGATCGTGCGGTTTGCTTTGATGCCTTTTGCACTTCCTCTTCCTTTTTCTTGATGTAATTCCTATTTGGCAATTTTCATCAATAAAGGGTTGTTTTTGCTGTTCAAAAAAAAAAAAAAAAAAAAAAAAAAAAAAAAAACCAAAACAAAACAAAAAAGAAGTGACATAATATTTATTTATTTTTTTAAAGAAAATCTCTTCTTGGGGTTATTCTAGTATATTCATCCTAAAAAATGTGTGTATTATAAGCAAGTTATAACATTTGTAGTGTTGGTTATCGCAAATGTTATAGCTAAATCATTTTCAGTCATAAAAAAAAAATTAAAAAAAAAATTAATGAGCCAAAACGAAACACCATTGTTGGTACTAAGATATTGAATTTGGCCTGTCGATCGAGGTGATGATGTGACTCAGGCTTTTGATTGAGGTCCAAGTAAGGTTATAAACGAATCTAGTCGAGTTGAACTTCACTATATTTGAACTTATTTGTTAAAATTTTAGTGAGTTTGAGCTCAATAAAAATTTAACGAATCGAGTTCGAGCCGAGTCGGTTTAGGTTTGACTCGAGTTAGAGTCTGTTCACGAGTCTTAACAAGCCAAAAAAGTTGTAAATTCATACTTGCATATGAGATTAAAGTTACAATTGAAACTTTGATTATACAATTACATATACAATATATATAAACATACTAAGAAAAAGTCAATATCTTACTAAAATAATAATATCTACAACACCATTATATAAATGTATTATCTATAGTTAACTATTATTTACTTATAAAGAAATTTAGCTATTGTTTACATTATTTAAATATATAAATAACATATTTATCATATTTTTATATATATTTTTACATTATTTAATATATAAATAATATATTTATTCTATTATTTAAATAAATATGAGTCAATCTAATGAGCCAAACTTTAGTATGTTTAAGCTTATTTATTAAGTTTTTTAATGAGTTTATACTCAATAAAAATTTAACAAATGGGCTTCAAACGAATCCTTACCGAACTTAGCTTAAACCTATTCACCACAAATAGAGTTTTACTCATTTGCAACCCTAAGTCTAGGTTAAAGGCTTACAAAGTGGCAGGTGTCTTGATTCAATAAATGTGCAAGACATGTGATTAAGTGAAGAAGACAATCAACGAGGAGGCAGTTATAACAAGCGGAGCAACTTTTCAGATAGTGGAGAGAGTATGCTAACATGCATTAAAGTGGGACAAGTAGCCACAACAGGTAATGCCACTGCAAAGTAACAAAAGCTAGGAATTCAAAACAAGAAGTCTAATCAAACCCATTCACAACACTTGTGAAACTAAGAGTGGCGGTTATATAGGAATAGTTCTTCCATATTGTAATTTGTCACTTTTGTTCTGATTTTGATTCTTATAATCTATAATCAATAAAAATTTCAATTCTTAAATACAAGTTTTAGTTTGTTAATTCATTTCAATTGTCTCCAAAGAAGTTTTTAAATATGTCAATGTAAAACTAAGCATAACGCAGCGGAAAAATATTATCAGATCATACCTTAGGTGATAGAACCTGAAGCGAAGAATCTCATGGGTAAATCACGTGCTTCAAGAATGCGAACAACGAACCCAGCAGTGGAGTGATACTACAATATGAGTATCACCCACACAAGTCACAGTGTAGAGGCTGGATCGTTCTCATATGGGAGAGAGTTAGAGAGAGAGTCTGGGAAAAAAGGTTATGGGTAAAAATCACATAACGTATATGATATCAATATATAACTTAACCATATAATCTGATATATAACCATATATATCAATCTATCCATATCAGTTGATATGATAGATATAGATATCATGAATGGTTATCCAAATAAGTTTTGAATTCAAATTCAAAATTACTTGGATAAGGTTCAAAGGGTTCAAAGGGTCATGCCACATGGGCGCCCAATTTCTAACATCTCCCACTCGCACATGAGTTGGCATGACACTGCCACATCTCTATCTCAATCTCCCCAAAAATGAAGAATCTCATACTAGCCAATGCACCGTGTGACCGCTGAGAAACACCTGCATGTGGGAGCTCTATACTAGAAACTCAAAATGAGCTAGCATAGAGACATCAACCCAAAAAGAATAGAAATAGTGTCTCATATACCCCAGACCCATCTAATTACACCGGTCTAAAAAACATCTCTAATCCCTCAAAAAGAGCATGTTTGACCCTCTCAATTCTTGTAATATATTCACACTCAACCTGCCTCTCACACAGAGTGATGTGAGTTGCCGACAATGAATATACAACAGTGGTGTAATACTAGATGATCTTCCCTTTGCCCTCATGCCATTTAGTTTAGGATTGACCGCTTTTCCAGTGATGTCCCTTAAGGCTGAATCATACATGACCGCAGGCAACATACCAAAGTAGCAGAACATCAACCCCTTACCTTATGACATAGTCAAAAGTCACAAAAGGGTACATAAATGAAAGAAATATCAATAATGACACGTAAGACTCACACGGTGAGGAAACAGGGATCCATTCTCTCACCTCATTACTTGGTCGCCAAGCACATGTAGTATGAATACATGTTACAGTGGAGTAACTCTTCAAAAAAAAAATGACGTCATACTCGATACACCGTACAGATATTAGTCTAGTCGCTTTCTAGCGCCTAACCCTAATTCTTTATTTGCTCGCCTTCCAGGCACCAAATGAGATCTCGCATCTGGCTAATCATAACAGACATAACATGGAAAGTGGATACTAACATCCATGTTTGGTCCTTAACACGACCTCATCTTGGTTATAACCAAGGCAACATACATAGTGGATAATTTAAGCCTCTCTTGGTTCTAAATAAAAAATAAACCACTAGTTTCATCCTTGCTCCCTCCCAAGCGCCAAGGGCGATTGCTCATGTGAGGGAGCTAATCTTGCTTGCTGACATCATCATCTGCTAATCATTATGACACAAACCATAATAGTGTCAACATCTCATCATCTCACAACAAATAAGTGATCGGAAAAAAAAAAAATACGACCACAGCTTGCGCAATTCTAGATTCCAAGCATAAGCCTTATCTGCACCTCTTGCGATAAGTATATACAACGGAATCCACCATGTGTGCCTCGCATGAAGTGATTCAAGATCACTACCTCTTGCGCAATAACCTCTCTAAAGATATTTTGGTGACCAATTTGCGTTCATTCTGGATGCGCCTAACTAGCGCAGATGCGCCCAACTAGCGCATTGAATCTTACAAGGGACAAATTTATATACTACTAGTAAAGTATTTTATCCATAGTCTAATAAGCAAGGTCAATGTCTAAACAACTCAGTTGACCATTTACCAAAGATAACACTTATCATGCCGAATACGCCCACATAGCGTACTTTAGGCTTCCACAAAAAAAAAAAAAAAAAAGATCAAGGAATATAGGTCATCTGTTTCTCCCAAAGACAATCTGAGGATTCACTCAATAGCTAAGGCTTTGGCTTTTACCGATCGGTAAGTTAATGGGTTTTCAATTCTGCATCTAGAATCATTCTAGGATATTCCTTATGTAAGTCATCGAAGACAAACCGAGAATTTTCCCAAAACAATCCCTAAGGATCGTACATCTGAGCATATAAATTACATCACCCATGTCCATTATATCTAAAATAGAGGACTGCCCACCCTAGGTGGCGACAACGTTATAAATTCCTGGCTCATAATGACTAAGTAAGGAAAAAGTTCTTTTTGGACCATTGATCATGCCTCAATGGTCTTCATCGATCATCGTCGACCTATCATGGCTTGACGAAATCTAAGAACCACTATTTGGATAACTGTTTTAGGCTGTAAAAGATTTATTGGATTTAGCAACCTTTTTGGGCTCCTAACTTTTCACCATAAAAGCAGAAGGTAAACCCCTACGGATCTACTTATCCAATTCTCCAACGAGAAGTTGGGTCACAATGTTCACATATCAATGTTCCGAACTTATGTCAATCATAGCCTAAGTCGAAATAACCTCACTCCCCAAGAGGAAGTCTGCTCATGGTCTACACTTTTCTCAATGGTGCGACTTTTCGGTATCTAGCGAGCCTTATGCCTCAACAATGACTATCCAAATTGCGCATAACCTTAGAACAGTTTCGCGTCATAATGGAAAGTCAACCAAATTATAGAAATTGTTAATCCTCAAAGACTTTGTCTTAAACTGCGCAACATTGATCCACTTTCTAAAAATAGAGGACTAGAGCCTTTGGCATTATCCTAGGCTTTCTATCATCTTGCAGAGCAATCATGAATGTTTCCTTCTCAATCACCTAGTGATGACGTGGAAAATTTTCACATTCGCTACCACGCAACTAAGAATATAGAGTATTCTTCTCTAATGGAGTAATCCATTAGTAGGCACATTGTTCCCACTGTCCCTAGGATATTGGAAATTTCTTTCCATTCTCAACTAGGCTACATAGAGTGCTATACTTAGAATTCTCTATCTTATGAAGTTCCAAAAACTCTATTCACGTCACCTTTACTAAGAAAACTTTATGTGACTTAGTTACACTCCCACAAAGCTGCTTACCTATATGCACATGACCCAGAGGGTTTACATGACAACATACAATAATGCGCCACGTGACCCTATCTGTTTACAAGACATCATACAATAATGCGCCATAGAACTCTAGGTCTTAACTTCGTAACGTCTCAAAAATGACATTTAATGAACATAAAAAAGAGGTGTAATGAGAGTTGAAGTGCAAAAACCCTACACTTCATCTTCCTCCTTCATTAATTTTCATGCATTTAATGTGTATATATTTATATAAAAATTATATACATGATTTAAAAAATGAACACGAAAATACCCATATATGCTCTCATACCAATGTAAAACTAAGCATAACGCAGCGGAAAAATATTATCAGATCATACCTTAAGTGATAGAACCTGAAACGAAGAATCATTACTATGCTGCAACGTTTGCGCTTAGTGGTAAATGTTATTCAAAACGTTAGCCTAGTAAAGGAATCACACAAAGAAGCACCTCATCCATGTTTCACACTCAAGTGTGGAAACAGTAAGTGTCCACACTTAGACAAGTTGGCAATGCTAATAGAAAAATTTTACAGAATGTAGAAAAATTAATTCTGAGTCTAAGGGTACCAACCATGCTTAAAACAAAGCTATAACGAATCCCCTGCACCTTCAAGTCAATTTTATTCTCCATACACTTTACTGCATCTAGTTGAAAGATGACGATACTCCTGTTGCCATCTCTATTTCTCGCTTCATAGTTACTTGCAATTAATTCTACTATCCACAAGAAGGAGAGAATAAGCTATCAACTATGATAGCTCCTGAAGTAACTTAAGCGCGAATTAGGCTAAAGAGTCTAATTCAACACAATGCTCTCACAAGCGATGCGTTAAATTCTTAGAGTCATAACAACCTTGTTGGCCTTGACCTTTTCATTACTATGCTGCAACTTTTGCGCTTAGAGGTAAATGTCATTCAAAAGCCGTTAGCCTAGCTAAGGAATCATACAAAGAAGCACCTCCTCATGTCTCACACATAACTGTGGAAACAGTAAGTGTCCAGACTTGGACAAGTTGGCAATGCTAACAGATTTTCCAGCCACTTGGCGCTAATCTTTTCACTTAGTGTTAATAGATTTTGCTGCTACTAAGCGCTAATCTTTAACTTCAAGTGATACTTCAATGCACACTATTATAGTGCATGGAATTTTGCTGCATCCACTCCCAACAGTTGGATAAAGAGCAAAACACTGCTCATACTAGCTACTCATTTTACACTTAATGACTAATTCATTTAAGCTCGCATTTCTTGGATGGCGTGACTCTTGAATGTTACTTCATCCAATGATGCAACATCATTACAAGTCAAATTACAAAGTCAATCCGCACAGCTCAATAGTTAAGATCATATATAGATCTATTGAGGGCTTACTAATTTCATAACTCCAAAACTCGCCAATCAAAACTACGTAGTGTGCCGCTAACCATAACGCACACATCAAATTTTATTGTGCCAAACAAGGCAACAAAACCAGGGCGACTTTGAGTCATGTTTGCTTACTTTGGCTCAATTAAGGTCTGACCTGAAGTCTCCAAGACTTTTGCTCATTTAAAGAATAGGATTACATTGTTCATATTTGAACATCTCTACTAAGTCTAGGTCAACGAAATTAACTTCCATAAGCTAAGTCAATTTAGAGAGAAATTCGTATTGGGATTAATTTTGATTAGCATAATTTTGCCACAAAAATCTAAATTAAATAGTGACAATATTACACAAGTCTCAAGATCGAAAATTCGCTATGCTCGTAATCATCTCTTGTGCCACAGGTGACAATTATTCAAAATTAAATTTAATTTATGCGCAAAATATTAGTTTTTGGGAGTAAATCTACAAAGATTTCTCCCAACCGAACAACCTCCCACTGACTATGGCATGTCTAAAAACATGATAAAATATTCTAATTCCATACAATAGCATCATAATGTAGATTCACAATCAACTCATGTTATGTTACAATTAATAATGAAATTTAAACAAATAAAAAACTAAGCATGCTTCTCTAATCACAACATATTACAAACCAAAAAAATAATAATAATAATATGCTGTATTTAATATTCAAATTATGCCATAATAGAATGTATATCATTTTGAAATTTTCTGGAAATTTTCTGGAATTTTACATAACTAATAAACACACATAAAATTAGAAATAAATATTCCAGAATCTAGTAAAATGCAACAATCATACCAGTAAATATTAAACCATTACAGTGGTCTATAATAAAAATTTTAGCTCCAGAAACTTAATCATGCAACACCAGAAGCATTTTAAAGCATAAATAATGAACTATTATTTTAGAAAAAATATTTTTTATTTTCATAAAATTTCTAAAATTTTATAGAATATAGAAAATTTAATTCTGAGTCTAACAATCCCAACCACGCTTAAAACAAAGCTATAACGAATTACTTATGACCATTTAACGCAATTCTGGATTAAAAAAAAAAACAAACAGACCCTTATCCCCAACCGTCAAACTAGCCAAGCCGGCGCGAAAAACGGTGCAGCTCAGCTCGGTGAGCGGCTCAGCGCATGGCTTGCGCGTGGCAATGCACGTGGTGCGGTTTGAAGTGGCGCAGCTAACGCGCACGTGGAAAGGCGTAAGTCGCGTGCGTGGACGCCGCGACAGCCCGTGGCAAAGCGCGCCTGGCGTATGGGAGCGCGTGACAGCGCGTGCCCGCCGCTGATGGCGTCATCTTGCGCGTGTGGCCCATGCGCCGCCTTCCAGGGCGTTTTCTGGTCCAATTTCGGTACTGCGGGAGTCCATTTTTCAAAATAAAAATATTTATGGTCTCAAAAATGACATTGAATGAACATTAAAAAAAAAAAAAAGAGGTGTATCACACTCTCAATCTAATGGGAGTTGAAGTGCAAAAACCCTACACTTCATCTTCCTCCTTCATTAATTTTCATGCATATAATGCGTATTTATTTATATAAAAATTATACACATGATTTAAAAAATAAACACGAAAATACCCATATATGCTCTAATACCAATGTAAAACTAAGCATAACGCAGCGGAAAAATATTATCAGATCATACCTTAGGTGATAGAACCTGAAGCGAAGAATCTCGTGGGTAAATCACGTACTTCAAGAATGCGAACAACGAACCCAGCAGTGGAGTGATACTACAATATGAGTATCACCCACACAAGTCACAGTGTAGAGGCTGGATCGTTCTCATATGGGAGAGAGTTAGAGAGAGAGTCTGGGAAAAAAGATTATAGGTAAAAACCACATAACGTATATGATATCAATATATAACTTAACCATATAATCTGATATATAACCATATATATCAATCTATCCATATCAGTTGATATGATAGATATAGATATCATGAGTGGTTATCCAAATAAGTTTTAAATTCAAATTCAAAATTACTTGGATAAGGTTCAAAGGGTTCAAAGGGTCATGCGACATGGGCACCCAATTTCTAACAGTCAAGACATTAGAACTCAACTATAAAGCTTGATCTTTATTTATGTTTTTGTGAATTTTTTATTTTTCTATCGATTGAGTCATGTTGATATGCCCCAAATTAGAATTTTACTGACAACCACACAAGGTATAACTGAAAACTATTTTGATTATAACCAAAATAATAATAACAATACATAATAATCAATATCATAATAAGTTATAACTAACACCACAATAAATCATGATCAAATATTACAAATATCATAATTGAGACATATGATACACACCTCTTTTACATTATAGAATTTTTCCTATTTTTTATATCTCATTGGGAGCATATTTAAACAATTTCAGTTGTATGAAAACTATTAGATGATGATAATTTAGAGGGGAAAAAATTGTTCCCAAATAGACAATGTTATTAAAAAAATGTATATTAGCAAATGTTGGAACTAACATTCAAAACTATTTTTTTTTTAATTTTTTTTTTTGACTTTCCAAGTTTTCACCTTCATAACCGATGAATATAGCTTCTCTCTCTAGGCAATTTAGGTGGTGCTTCAATGATATTCCGGTGATACTCTAGCGACCACTTTTATATTTTTAAAGTGTAGATCTATCCTCCTCGAATATAGATCTGCAACTTTAGAGTGTAGATCTAGACTTTTTATGTCCGAAAAAGGGGTTTTGAGAGTTTCTCCCCCCGATTTTGGCATCGATTTTTGAGTAGTAACAGCGGGGATGGTGTCCACGGGGATGACAGACGTTGAGGCAATTCTTGCTTCCTGTGGGTATAGATTTCCAACTACACAACCAAACAGGGAACTCAGCTAGAGAACACCGGAAGAATAGATTAAGCTTAACAACCTGCACAAGAAGATGAGAATCCGGCAGTGGTTCGTCCACCCAGGGGCACTCCGACGATCAAGTCAATAAACAATATCTCTTAAAGATAGCAAATTGTGCTTAAACTCACAAGAAAAAAAACTTACCTCTGACCCACGAGGGTACCTTGCTTTTATAACCAGCAGTCACCTGACTCCTTTAGATGCCTCACTTCAATGGACTCAGGCTCAATGCTCATCTTGGACCCCCAGCTGGATAAGGATAAACTCTCCTTGAGCCTTATCCTCATCCAGACTGAGATCCTCTCCTGTTCTAGGACTCTTGTCCCTTATCCACTTATCTCAGATTTTAGTATCTTTGCAGATAACCTCGGCCTAGCCAAGATCATCTCAGCAAGCGTCACCAGGCCATGTGGCATCTCGGCTGATACTTCGGCATCACCTTAGCAAGGTGTTGTCATTCATAAAGTACTTCCCCATAATTGCCTCCCAAGTTTCATTATCTCGGCAACCTAAAGTGATGGAACCTACATCATTTGTCTAATTAACGCATCGGCTCAAAACATAGGTACTACTCCGACCGAGATCAAGACTTGTCGGCTTCATGCAACTTAGATTTAGTTGCCCATTCTATCCAGAACCAAGAACCAAGAATCAAGAATCAATTTCTTTAAGCATCTCAACCGAGATTGCTTCTCTAGCCGACGTTATTGCCTCATTACTTTAAGAATTTCAAAAGTTCTAACTGCCCATGAGCTGTCATGCACAGTCTTTTCAACCGTTTCCTCCACGTGTTCCATTCTTATTGGTTCATACCTGACATGCGCTATCAGGTCGCGTCATTTTTTTCCACGCCGCCTGACGAGCACGTCGTCTAAGGCACCTCATTACGTTTTGCCGCCCTTTCATATTTTTAACAAAACTCTTTCTCTCTCTTCTTGCCTCCTCACTTTTGCAAACTTGATTTCCTCCTTTGTCCCAGATTTTCTCTCTCTAAAACTCCAAACCTCTATTGTTGCGTTCACGAGCTCTCTGTACCCGTTCTGTTCACCACTTCCGGCGAGGCATTCCCTATTCTGATCCACTTACTGTTGTTGTTAGACTTCGGCGATATCTACTTCAGCACCCTTATTCTTGGCCCTATTCAGTAAGTCCTCAATTTTTTTTAATTGCAATTTTCTACTGTTCTTAAGTATGTTGCCTCTTCGAATTTGCTATATACTTATACTACATCTTGTATTGCCCTTGAATCTGTAAATTTGCGATTTGTCCCACTATCTTATATGTTGCTTTGCGCTATATCTGAAATCATCTTTGTGTGGCCATTTAATGCTTTAATCTGTCATTGCCTTTGATTGTTTTGTTCATGTGTTTTCTTGAGTGTTATTTGCACTGCTTGTGGTTCTCGCACATTGCCTTTGCATGCATGAAATCTTTTTGCTCAGTGTATCTGTTTTCTGTCTCTTTCTTGTTTCTGAATCATGTTTCCTTAGTACTTTTTCCAGATTCTTGCCTTCGAATATTGTTCATTTGCATAGATTTCTAGGTTTGGGATTTGCTTAGAAACCATACACTTAGGAAAAACTAAAACAAATTTCCCCTTAGATCTTTAACATCCTTTCCCTAGAGTCTATTTACGGTCTAGCTGAGGTTCTCAAACCCCTACTAGTGTCTTTTTCCTGAAATCTAGCACAAAACACTTTAAACCGACATCATGCAAATGTTTAGGTGGAGGGTAGATACCCCGGCCAAACTAGAGTACTTCTATCAAGAGTTCTCCATCCCAGCTAAAGTTCAAATCAAGTTGGCTGGGAAGGAGGGCTCTATCATGCCTGATGGAGACGCCATGCCCTTCCCCATAGTTGTATTCATTGAGTGTGGACTTCGGTTTCCCTTAGACATCATTTTCCGAGAAATCCTTCATTACTACAAACTTAACCCTATGCAATTAGACATAAACTCATATAGTGTTATCAATGGCATAATCGAACTAGCACGCCGAGAAAAAGCTAGAATTACACTAACCGACATCCAATTTTGTTACACCATGTGTGGCCTGAAGTTTGACGAAGGTTACATATACTACCTCAAGCCCAGATCTAAGGGTGTTGGAGATGATTACCTAATTGTCTCGGGCAATTGAGAGTTCACCCCTGATGACGATCTTCATCTCTTTCTTCTGCGCTGAGCGGTTTTTAGAGAGGATGATAGTAAGCACTGAGTACAAGTGTAATTTTTATGTTTCTGTTGAGTCTTGTCAATTTATTTCTCTTGCCTGTGCTAATGTCTGCTATTTGCTCTCGCAGCTCTTCCTCTGCCAGCGAAGGGATTTTGACAATCATACGTTCCAAGCTGAGATCTAAAGAAGCTTTTGGATCTCCCTATTAAAAAATGCAGGTGTAGACACCCTAATTTTCACCGCCCTTAAGACTTGGGCGCCATCGATTGATCACCCAATGATGAAGTTGCATGCTTGTCAAACGCTTGATTTCCTTAGTAGAAAGCCTCGATTTTGAGCCTCAAAAGCCTACAAACCTTGTACCACTTTGGGACCAAAATAGGTTTTTTTTCAAGGCTGATCACCCAGGGGCATGCAGGCCACTTAGTGGCCGGATGGCCACAAATGAGTGTACGACCATCCCTTTAGTGGCCAGTTGGCCACTTGTTCCGGCAAAATAAATATTTTCTTGCCAGCTATGCCATCTGTCTTCGCTGGTGCATGCACTGCAACAACTGTTTCTATACTGATATTTTCGAGGAAGTAACATAATTTTCTATATATACTTGACCCCCTCTCATAAAATTAGGTTAGAAAATTTTGGTAAAGAAATATTCTTGAAAAAAAAAACTATCTGCCTTGCAACCGACACACACCTCACCTAGACTTCCTTAACCAAATTTTAAGGGTTCTTTGTTGAGGTTATTGAGCTTGCAAATTATCTCTTGAGGGTGAGAAATTGGTGGTTTATAACTCCAAGGGGTTACTCCTCTTCAAGAGGTATACTTCTAGCTTCTTTCCCTTACTTACTTCCTATCTTTATTTACTATTTTTGAACTATTTTTGAACTATTTTTCAACAATTTTTATGGACTAAAACTTATGGTTAAAAGTTATCCAAGGTAGAGGTGTGGACCACCCTTTTTTGTACCTTGTATCCCAAGCTTTTGCCCATGTGTTTCCCATCTCTTCATCAACTTTTTTTGAGCTTTTTGCCACTGAATTTCAGAGGTTTTCAGAGGTTAAAAATGTTATTTTGAGGTCCCCTTCCCTCCTTGTGCTTGTTTACTAACTTCATGTCCTTATTATTTTAGCTAACTTTTTCAAGCTTTTTTTCTTTGAATTCCAGCATTGTTTTTAGCTATTTTAGGGCTGTTTTAGGTTGTTCATTTCATTTATGCTTTGTATAGTATGCTTGTAGTGTAATAGTCCTCATAAGTTTGGTGTTTTAGGCATTGGACACCAACCTATTTGAGTTGATAGCCTTTATTTCAAGCTTTCCTTACTTGTGTTCACCTCTAATCACCTCTGAACTCTCCATCTTTTCTTGGCTTTTTTCTATTGCTTTGAGCATTGTTTCAAATAAGTGTTGTTTAAGTTTGAGAAAGAGAAATACGTGCTTAATGGTTTAATCTCTTCGGAGGTTCATTACCAAAGGCATGACCTTTCTCTCATGCCTAAAACAGCCCTTTGTTTGACACTCCTCTCCATTAGTGGACTTAACTATCATTTTTGGACTAAGATGATTAATGAATGGAAAGATAATTGAAAGTGGTAATAAAATCGAACTAAGAGGTAACACGATAATGAAATGGTTTGGGGTTCAATCGGACATTAATTTAACCCATTGAATTTTGAGCCATTTCATACTCTCTTGTCATGATAATGGTTCAAAATATCAAGTCAACCACTTCCCTTGATCAATATCATGTTAGGGAGAGGTCTTTGTTGGTCTTTTAGCTTCATTTATTAACCTTTTATCCCTTGATTCATAGACCATCATGCATGCGTTTACATCGATTGATGGCTTGTGAATTGAGCCTACCCATCTTTTGATCTGTTTGATGATAAAGAGAAGTAGGGTGGACAAACACCTCCTGAAAATACTCTGTTTGTGCTCCGTATCATGTCTGTTGCAACAGAGCACTACCAAACATTAGTGGCCGACCGGCCACCTTACTGTACGGCTAACCACTTCTTCTGGCCGCCGGCCACCTTTCTCAGCCAGACAGTGTCCTTTTTCCTGTAGAATAGAGCAGAGGCTGAGGTGAAAAAATAGTGCAATTTTCTAATTGCAAAACAGCATCATTCTGGTAGCCAAGCAGGGGCATTTTCAGGTGGCAAATTCACATTGCATGCATGAGCAATTCCTCCTCGTGGCTCGTTAATTAGTATTGTTAGGTTTTTATTCTTGGCTATCCCGTTTAACAAAACTCATTTCAGTTGTAATTTTATTCGATCTTTTATTTCAGTGAGGCTATGAGTTTTAGATGCGAATCCAACCCGAATTGTGCTTACGCAGAGGAGTGTGTGATCTTAATCCTATCATGTTTGTGACTTCGTTGACTATGTGTAACAACCCCGACCTCTGATTTATGTTAATTCATGGTTAAATAAGCCTAATCGGTAATTAAGGTGAAATTCTAAATTTATTGCATGTGTGTGATGCCTTAATGTGCTTATATATGTCTATTGTAGAAATATTTGTTTCCATTTCTATTTCGGTCTACGAATTGAAGGCTTTATCGGCATCCTACCATGAAATTAACTTGATTTATGTGTTATTTGGAATTTTTAGAAATTTACGATGGGTTCAATTAAAAGTCGATTTAGAAAGAATTAAATTAGTCTAATTAATGCACATTTGGTTAGAGTAAGCCAAGGTTAATTATGCTTCATTAAACAAGCCTAAATAAGGCTTATATGAGTCAAGCCACTCAACTACACACTCTCATTTTTCTCATTTTGAGACTCCAAACGTGTGTGTGTGTGTGTGTGTGTGTGTGTGTGTGTGTATGAGAGAGAGAGAGAAAGAGAGAAAGAGAGAGAGAGAGAGAGAGAGAAAGAGAGAGAGAGAGAGAGAGACCAAGAGAACAAGTGAGATCAACAAGGGAATAAGGAGAATTGCTAGGATTGTTCGGAATTGAAGAGAATTTTGAAGTTTAATCCTCTACACTTGTGAAATCAAAGTTTAAGGTAAAAATTCAAGCCTTTAGTCTTGCCTTTGAATTGGTGAGTTCATGAATACAAGAGAATTAAGTTGAAATGGAGTTAGAATTAAAGAGAAATGAACCAAATCATTCATGCATGCATGCTCATTTCATCATAATCTGAAGTTGTTTTCAAAGAATTCCCTCTTGCATGTCCTCATTTTGACCTTGGTTTGAGAATTCAACATATTTTTAAGTTAGACACCTCATTGGATCATGTTTTGAAAGCATGAAACTTGCACATTTACATGCATGATGTATATAGTTATGTTTTCAAAGAATTGGTTTTGGTTTTGCATACATCACATGCTCTTGAACCTTGATTTTGTGGAATTGATTTTGAATTCACCGTGTTTTCCAAGTTTACAAGAGCTTCCTCAAGTTTTTGGCCCAAGAAACCATAATTTCCAGCTTTGGGGTTGAATTTGAAGCTTGGAGGCAAATCTGAAAATTCCATAATTCTACTTCCAAGCTCGAGCGACAGATCCTGCGCTCGAGCGATCACCTTCATTTTCACACTTTCGCTCGAGTGACCAAAAGTTGGTTCGAGCGTAAAATGCATGCTCCTAGAAGTTTGCATGCTTTACAGACCGCTCGAGTGACAGAAGCTGCACTCGAGCGAGTGTATGAGTCTTATGCTCGAGCGAGCGTCGAGTGGAAAAATCAAGCAACCAGCACTTTTTGCAAAAGTTTATAGACCGCTCGAGTGACAGAAGTTGCGCTCGAGCGACCACTCATATTTTACATGTCCTCTTGAGCGAAGGAAGTTGCGCTCGAGCGAGGACCCTATTTTCAGCAATTTTGTTAAGTGTTTTCAAGTGCATTTTAGCATCCTCATTGGATCCTAGGCATTCCTAGGCCAAGATTAAGATATAATAATAAGGATAAGAAATAGAAACACACCAAGACAAGAAAGAACCAAGTTAATGATTCCGGGTGTGTAATTCAGTACGTATTCATTCTGTATTTGTGTAGGTCATGCACCACAAGATATCTGAATTTGCCTACTATGTCCGTTTACTTGGAGCCATTCGTTATCTGTGAGTAATAACTTAGTAAAGCTATGTTCAAGTTAAATTATTTTTTATATGCGGAACAATAGCTGTTTTACGAAATGTTATGTTTTGTACTATGAATGATTGTCCAATTCTGACAAATATTTGTGACATTAAATCTGTGATTCAAGTATGTTATCTCTACCCGGACTAGAGGTTCCTTATGGAACTGATAAGTTATCTGTACTCGGCTGGAGGTTCTTTTATGGAACTGACAAGTTATCCGTACCAGGCCGGTATCAATTTTCTGATGCCGATGACCGAGGCGATCTTTTCTGGTGGGGTTTTTGGCAACACGCCCTTTGTTTGTGTATGTTGGCGCATTTTCTCCTTGCCCCTAGTTTCGGTTCGGAGGGTCTAGTATTCGGCTAGTTGAAGTGGTGTAAGGCTTAAAAGAGAGCAAGAGCTGCATGGGCTTGGTACTGGCCGAGACTTTGATGGGTTTAGACGCCTTTCATCGGCGAGAGACAACCAAATTTGTGGGAAGTCCACTACTTCTTTAGGTAATGTTTCCCACCCTTTCTAATAGGTGTTTCACACATCACTCGGCACTCTTGCTATGCTTTTCTCTCAAAGCCCTTTTCTCACTATTTTCCTCAACACACACCTCTCTGTTATTTAATCTCTCTTTTCTTTCATCCCTCCCCAGATATGGCTCATGGATAGGTTGAAGGTAGCAGATTCTTTCCCTGCATATTCTGCACGGGGCTATTTCTTTCATCAACGGCTTGTGGCTAGTGGATTTCCCAAACGAGAGGTGGTGGTGCCATTGGATGTGCAACAGGTTTGCTGTCGACATTGCTTGGCATTGGCCCTAGTTTGACTTGTCCGAGATGAGCTACAGCATGACTCGACAACTTGACATTCAGCTGATTGGATTTACACACTGTGTAATTTACTTTCCGTTCCAGTTCAGGCGTCAGTTCGGACATGACCAGACTTGCCTAGAAGAAGGGGTAGAGTACCGGGCTTCATTCCCCATCTGAGGTTCACAATTGGCTCGATATCCCACTGTGTGGAGGATGAGAGAGCTTTTGGCTTCTGCCCTTAGTTTCAATTACGCACTTTCTGGTGAGTGCCTAACTTGGCTTGAAGATGAGACACAATCTGGATCCACTTTAGCATCAGGAGCTTCCATAAGCACAAGCGGCGGACTCAGGAACACTTGACTCATCTATGCCTCAAGTTTATTGCTTTGATCTTACTTTTCAAGTTTTATTTTTGAATGTAATAAAAGTAACTTTAATTTGTATCAAGAGTTGGAGAACTTTGTATTGAAATCAATGAAATTGAAGTGTTGGGCACTGAAAAATTTCCATTTGGTCCAAAAATGGTCTAAGTTGTAAAAAGATTAATTTGAACAAAATCAACTTTTATTAAAACTTTTCAAAACCATTTTTGATAAGGATCATAGCTTGACACACATGGAATCTATCCTCGAGATGTACAAACCCCAAATCCAAAAATAGAAAATTGCCCCTTAACTGAATAGCACTGCTCAGCACCGTAGTCAACTCTTCTCTCAGAGTAAGGATCACAACTGAACTTTCAAATAACGAACAGACAAAGATGCCTTGATCAAACGCATTGACACAGTTGATTCGGAGTTGTTTACGGTTGAGCTTCAGAATGAAGTTGCCTACGTATATCGAAGATGGGAATCAGGCCTTATGTAGTTCGGTTTGGGGTCACTCGAGTATTAACGCTCTCCTTTTGCGCTCTAACTTTTGCCAAGGCCACCCTTTCTGGGTTTTCAACCTTGCGAGCTCAGTTTTTATTTTTTCTAATTTTTTGTGCTCTAACTTTTGCCTAGGTCACCCTTTTGGGTTTTCGGCCTAGCGAGCCTCTCAGGGGTAATATTTCTTCAACTTCTCCATGTTGATCGCTTAGGAAAATTCTAGGCCATCCAAGTCCATGAGAATAATAGCTCCACCCGACCAAATAGTTTTGATAATGTAAGGACCAGTCCAATTCGGTCTGAACTTGCCCCTAGGGTCATGGATGGGAGCTTGGTTGTCTTTTAATACCAAATCCCCTTCCTTAAGATTCCGAGACTTAACTTTCTTGTTAAAAGCCCTGGCAATCCTGCATTGATATCCTTGAACATGGTACAGTTCTTTTAGCCTTCTCCTATCAAACAGCATCAGTTCTTCAAACTTGCTCTGCTGCTAGTCCGATTATGCTATCTGGCACTCAACCATAACCTGCAACAATGGAACCTCTATTTCAATCTGTAGAACAGTTTCTATCCCGTAAACAAGAGAGTACGGAGTTGCCCCAGTAGATGTCTGAATTGAAGTTCTGTAGCCCCAGAGAGCAAATGGCAATATGTCTGGCCAGTCCCTGTAGGTCTCAACCATTTTCTGCAAAATGTGCTTGATGTTCTTGTTGGCGGCCTCAACAGCTCCGTTGGTTTGCGGCCGATATGTGGATGACTTATGAAAAGCCACATTGTATTTCTCTAACAAGTCGATCACTTTTTTCTTGAAATGGGAGCCATTGTCTGAAATAATCTCATTCGGGACTCCATAATGGCAAATGATGTTGTTTCGGATGAACTTAGCCACATGCGCTGCTTTCAACACTTCATAAAACTGAGCTCCCACCCACTTCGTGAAATAATCAATTGCCACCAGAATGTATTCATGCCCATTTGACCCTTTCGGTGTAACTGCCTCGATGACGTCAATTCCCCAGATTGAGAAAGGCCACAGTGAAGTCATGTTATACAGCTTCGACAATGGGATATTCATGCGATTTGCATGGATCTGGCATTTGTTGTATCGCCGAACAAAACCAATACAATTCTCCTCCATGGTTGACCAGTAGTAACCTTGTGTGACAATCTTCCGGGCTAACATTACTCCGCTCATGTGTGCTCCACACTCTACCCCATGGATGGCCTCCATTAGGCGTTTCGATTCCTCTATGTCGACACATAACTTGTGCATTCTCAGATGACCTCTTTTATATAGTTTACCTTTGCAGATGATAAATTGAATGGCCATCCACCGTATTGCCCTTTTGTCTTTGGCATTTGCGCCTAGTGGATAAACCTCCTGTTCCAAGAAGTTTCAAATATCATAATACCAGGGGTTTTGATCTTGCACTTCATCTATTGCGGTAATAGGCTTGTAGGCCGGCGTATATCTCTGCTCAATGATGATCGGACGCATCTGGGCTCCAAATGGGATGTCTATCATAGAATATAGAGTTGATTAGGCGTCACCGAACCTGTTGTTCTCTCTTAGTAGATGAGTAAAGGTTAGCTTTTCAAACCTAGGATTCAGAACATCCAAAGTTTGGTGATAGATCTTCATCTTTTCTTCTTTGACCTTCCAGTCTCCTTTTTCTTGAGACACAACTAGGTTCGAGTCCCTAATGATGTCCAACCTTTTTGCCCCAAGTTCTAGGGCGGCTTCCAAACCAGCGACGCATGCCTCGTATTCTGCTTCGTTGTTAGATACCTTGAACCAGAGTTTAAAGGCTAAGGGTATGTGGGAATTGTCGGATGTTATCAGCAACACCCCTATCCCATAACCGTATTGGTTAGATGCTCCGTCAAAGTACATTGTACAAATCTCTTCCTCGATTTGTAGAATAGCTTCATCTGGGAATAGGTATTCTACCGCTTCATCCCCTTTCACTGGGTGATCCGCCAGGAACTCAGCTACTGCTCTCCCTTTGACAAACTTGCAAGTGACATATTTCAGATCAAATTTGGAGAGAAGAAGCAACCAACGAGCTAGCCTACCCGTAAGCGCTGGTTTCTCAAAGAGATATTTGATGCTATCTAATCTCAAAACCAAAATTATGGAGTGAGCTAACAAGTAGTGTCTCAACTTTCTGGTAGCCTATACCAAGGCTAAGCAAGCCTTCTCCAGCGGGGCGTAACGGGTCTCATAGTCTAGCATTTTCTTACTCAAATAGTAGATGGCTTTCTCCACCCTATCCTTAGATTCTTGAGCAAGCATGCATCCCATTGTTGTGTCTGTTACTGACAAATACAAAATCAAGGGCTTCCCTGGCTCTGGCGACGACAACACAGGAAGGTTTTGTAGGTACTGCTTGATCTGCTCGAAAGCGAGTTGGTATCGGTCATCCCATTGGAGTTTCTTTCCTTTCTTCAGGAGACCAAATAGTGGTTCACAAGTCAAGGTTAATTTTGAAATAAACCATCTTCTGAATTGCACTTTACCTAGAAAGCCTTGCACTTTACCTAGAAAGCCTCGCACCTCCTTTTCAGTCCTTGGTGGTGGCAATTCTAGGATGTTCTTGATTTTGGAAGGGTCTACCTCGATGCCCCTCTGTGTGATCAAGAACCCCAGTATTTTCCCTGCTATTAAGCCAAAAGTACACTTCTGTGGATTCAACCTCAATCTGTATTCTCTGATCCGTTGTAAGAATTTCTTCAAGGCGGTGTAGTGGCCCTTTTTTTTCTTGGACTTGACAATCATGTCGTCCACGTACACCTCGACCTCTTTATGGATCATGCAATGCAGAATTGTGTTTGCAGCCCTTTGATAGTAGCCCCGGCATTCTTCAACCCAAACAGCATCACGCTGTAGCAGTAAGTTCCCCACGGCGTAGTGAAAGCAGTCTTCTCTCTATCTTCAGGTGCCATCAGAATCTGGTTATACCCAAAAAATCCATCCATGAAGAAGAGCAATGCATGGCTTGCAGTGAAGTCCACCAATTCGTCGATGTGCGGCAAAGGAAAGTCGTTCTTCAGACTAACTCTATTCAAATCTCTGAAATCCACACACACTCGAATTTTGTCATCTGTCTTTGGCACTGGAACAATGTTGGCCAACCAAGTCAAATACTTGAATACTAGCAAAAACCTTGCGTCTATCTACTTGGTGACCTCCTCCTTAATCTTCAAAGCCCAATCCAGATGTATTCTCTGAAGCTTGCACTTGACGGGTCAAGCCTCGAGATCAAAAGGGATCCGATGCTGTACAATCTCAGGATCGATTCCAGGCATGTCTTCGTTGGACCACACGAAAACATCTTTGAAATCTTTTAATAAAGTGACTAAACGCTCGTGCTCCTCCGAAGACAACGTGGACCCGATCTGGACTAAACACGAATCTTTCTCAGTACCCACATTAATTGAAATGATTTCATCAATAAGGGGTTTTACAAACCTCTCCTCTTCTCGATCAATCAAGTGTTTCAAAACTAGAACAATTCCTTCCTCATTATTTTCATTGAAATTTTGAAAATTATGATCAATGCAACACACAAGTGGCACAGAGAAGTACTCAGAATCTGCAGTGGTATTCATATTTAAAAGGTTCAACTCATCCAATTCCTCAGTTACAACCGACTCAAAAGAAAAGGAAAAAGACGACCTGGACAAAACCTCGGTGTCAGGGTTATTAACCACAGGAATACCGGACTCTGACTCAGAGGAATTTGAATCTGATTCCGACTCCATAGACTTTGTAGAATCAGATTCTGGCTCACTACCCGACTCAAAACTACTGGACATGAAGCCCTCCTCCAGCTGAAAAATAAGGGACGGTGCGTCAAATGCATCTAAGATACCATTTGAAGGGTTTGCACCCGGTTGGTCTCCGATTATGAAAACGGTCAGGTAATCCCCCAAGCTCTCTTAGTTGATCTGAGGATCCGAAAGGAGATATACCAATGCTGCTCCTACTTCAAGTTCACTACTATTGGAATCACTTTCTGTGCTCTTTGTAGCCTCAGCAGTTAGTTCAGTCTGTTCCTCTATGTCACTCTTTCGCAGTTGCAAGTCGAAGAAAATCTCAAAGCCGGGAACTCGCTGCTTCTTAGAGTTGAACCAGGGCTCGAGGAAACCACAGAATGGGAAGCCTTCACCCTCCTGAACAAAATAACCATTCAGGGTTCCCCGGATAGATTGATGCACAAGTTCATAGTGCTTCTCGCTTTGCTTTGCTTTGCTCTGGCTCTTCCTGCCATTTCTTTCCCTTTCCTCACCCAGTCCTCTTTGGTGGGCGTATAGCCAAGACCAAAGGCATGCAGGTTATGTGGCACGTCGACCAATGCAGTAATGCCCTTCTGGCCACTTTTTATAATCCCATTCTGGGTATGTGTTGTAGCTTATTCATGAGATATACAAATTGGGCACTGACATATAGGCTCTCGTCAATAGCCAAGATATTTTGTACTACCTGGGCCTCATCCAAGGTAAACCCCAAAATGAAAACATCCTTTTTACCATGCACAATTTCTAGCACAGGTGTAGTGACCTCTAGCGGAGGATGTATAGATGAATTCTTGAAAACTATAGCCACCCCTTTTCCATGGGGTACTTTAGCATTTGGTAGAGGGTGGAAGAGATAGCTTTCACTTGGTGCAACCAGGGTCGCCTAAGTAGTAAGTTGAAAGTGACCGAAACATCCAAGACATGGAATTCTATGTCCTATTGAGCTGGGCCAACCTGTACTCTAATCTGTACTGTTCCCATTGCCTCTCTACTTGTATTGTCATATGCCTGGATCACTTGGGCTATAGGCACAAAATCGGCCAATTTCAGACCAATAGCATTAGCCGTACGACAAGGACAAACGTTGATTGCTGACCTGGTGTCGACCAATACCACTGGTATCCACTTTTCTCGACATTCCACTGATATATATAGAGGCTTGTTGTGTGTAGAGCCTTCCGGCGGTTAATTCCTTGTCTAAAAAGGTCAAGGTCGGCGCAGCGCCTCCCGGGAAGACTAATCCCACCAGTTGTTCCGGGGTAGTCTCAATAGACAACTTGGCTTTATCCCTCGCCGATAGTACAACCTATCTGTGCACTCGTGAAGCCATAAGCATCCCCCAGATAGATATGTCAGCTTAAATATTCTTCAACTGCTTCAGCACAGCCTCTTCCTCCAACTTCTTTTCCTTTTGTTTCTCAGCTTCTTTATCCTTTTTGAATGCCTCGAGTTGGTCCAGATGCGGTGGTTTGAAATATCGGCCACTTTTTGTCATGTGGTCGAATT
Source organism: Camellia sinensis (assembly GCF_004153795.1). Classification (NCBI taxonomy): domain Eukaryota; kingdom Viridiplantae; phylum Streptophyta; class Magnoliopsida; order Ericales; family Theaceae; genus Camellia; species Camellia sinensis. The sequence goes on along the minus strand of NW_021025276.1, from coordinate 43,780 downwards.
CTTCCACATACCAGCTATTATCAGGAAGACCTTTACCCCAATCCTCGTCAGTGTGGGCAAGATGTAGATCATCATCTTTCTACCACATACTTCCGGTAACTGACAAGCAATTGTCCGGCTCCGTTCGGGTCATTTTCTCATCATAGATTTTTCCCAAAGGGTCTTGGGCCTTTCTAGCCTTCTGTTTATTTTGATCTGCTTCTTGCTCAAGGCACCTCAGTGCAGCTTCTTGCTCTGTAGGTACAGTACAAACTATGCCCAGTTCCTGAGCTATTTGTTCTTTACCGGTGTTTTCTGGCAGTTTACCCTTTCCACTAGCCGTTTTGGCCACTGCAGCAGTTCCCGCTTTATGTTCTTCCAGCTTCAATGCAATTCCCTCATCTATATCGGGTTCATCACTTAGCCACCCTGAATTGTCGATCGGCCCATTTAGATCAAACCAATTAATATGCACATCTCCTTGATCATGTTCATCAAAGAACTGGAAATTGTCTATATCCTTCTCCAGGTTGGCTAGATCATCTAATCCCTGGCTAGGGCAATCTTCACGAACTGCATTGACCTCCATCCCAACTGGCAACACCACTTCTAGTTTAGCTTGATTGATTGGCACAATATAGCAGCTCGAGTTGTACACCCCATCAGATAAGTCCTCAGAGCCTTCGAGCAACGGACTGTCATTCTCCACCGAGGTTGACCTCCCTTCATCTTCCACAGTCACCACCACTGGTTCGGGTTGGAGTAAAGACATGCTCATCATGCATAAGTTTGTGCTCTCAGCAATGAACAACGCCTATTTAGGTAGGTGGGAAGGGGTGATGTATACACTTAGGTCATAAGGGATGACCAGTGTGTGGATGAGGTTTATATACCAGGGTAGGAGGACTTGGTTATGTGGTAGGAGAGGATTTGTAGTGACATTGGGTTTTTCGGGAGGTTCTATCACCTTATTGTCAATGAGATCTTGAATCTCATGACACAATCTATAGCACTGATCAGTGTCATGACCATGCTATTGGTGAAAAGCACAGTATTTGGCCGGGTTGTGTTTAGGTAGGAGAGGATCGGGCAGTGGGCATTGTTCTAACGGCTTAAGATGCCCTTCTCTGATCAGGACCCCTAGGGCTTTGGATAAAGCCATGTAAAGTGGGGTGAAGACCCTCTGGCCTCGGGCCTGATGGCTTGAGGTTTGTGAAGTTGTGTTGGATGTACCAGCAAAGGGGTTGGCGGTCTTGGGTGTGGTGGTGACCATACTCACATCTGAAGGCCGTGCAGCTGCGCTACCGCTAGTAGTCGCATTGGAACTACGTGTGAAAGCCCTCTTGGGCTGCTCCTTCTCATCATTTATCAACCCATGTCTCATTGCGCCCTCAATGTGAACTCATATCTCATAGAGATCAGCAAATGTGAACAAGGGCAAGACAATCATCTTTTGCAGCAATCTTCCCTGCAGGTTGCGGACGATCATTCTGATCTGATCTTCTTCGGATGGCCGAGTAGTCATCATAGAAGCCTTAGCCTTCCATCGAGTCACATAGTCCTAGAAACCCTCATTCAGTTCTTGGCTGGTTGCTTCGAGATCACGGGTAGTGACCTCGATCTGGGTATTATAGGAGTACTGTGCTACAAAGGCCTCGGCCATTTTATCCCAGCTCCGTTTCACCAAGTCTTCCTGTTTTGAGTACTAGATAGCCGCTATACCCAACAGGGTCTGGCCAAAAAGCGACAGCTTTTGCAATCTAGTGAGGCCCATTGGTCGTAGGATATCTAAAAATAATCATAGATGGACCATAGGATCCCCAGAGCCGTTAAACCAATCTATGTACAGCATCTTGAATCTGTCTGGCAAAGTCACTGCCGAGTCAGTATAGACATCCTCAATATCAGGGATTGAATTTACACCCTATGCCTGCTTGAAAAGCTTTTCCAGCTTGTTGACCTTCAATACAGTAGGGACAACCTCGAATTCAAATGGCACCTCTATCTGGTAAACTGGTGCCTTGGAGGTCTGAGGTGGGATCGGATCTGCCTGAATGCCCGCATTTTCCTGGACATGAATTGTGACCCCGGGTGCCGAAATTCCTGCTGGGGGTGCATGGGATGCAGAGGCTACTGCCAGTTGGGGTTACTGTTGCTGAAGCCTATCTATCAATTCTTCTTGGCGGGCTGCGATCTCAGCTTGGTGGGCTGTGACCTCAGCTTGACGTGCAGCATCTAGCTGCATAGTCTCAATAGTCTACTGGAGCTGACTAAGCATATCTCCCATGCTGACTGGAGAATGCTGAGCTATCAGAATTGGTGAATACTCTCTTTCTGGAGTAGAAGTAGATGACTGGGCCTGACTGGGCATAGACGAAGTAAGTGGTGACTACTGAATTGGTGGCTACTGAACTGGTGAGTTATGTCTAACCCTCCTCCGTCTTGTAACTGGTGGGAGCGAAGCAAACACTGGCTGTCCCCTAACAAGATCCCCGGATCTATTGAATCGTCAGAAACAATGGTGAAAAACTACCTTGCAAAAAGAAAATAAAGCAACAAGAAAGAAAAATCAGAAACCGCACAACACCTCGGCTCAGACACAAACAACATGCAGTTGCAACCATAAGCTGGAGAACTGTACTCAACACTGATTTCTGCCTCAAAACTAATACCCAGACTTGCAACTGATAGATACATTCTTGCAGAGTTTCACTCTAAAAGCACATATCAAGCAAATGAGAGCCAAAACACCCCTATGATGGGGTAGGGTTACCCTGTCCTAATTTCATCAGGAGTTAGGGGTTCACTATGCAAAACAAGTGGTTTCATACAATTCTTGCATTCGGGTAAGCAACCTGTCTTAGTTTGGAACAGTCTCTATGGTTTCCAACATGTAACTAGGTTAGTTGGTCAAAAAGGGTACCTCGGCAAGACTACCTAATTACCTCTCACACCTAATACCGAGAAGTAAATGGAGGATCAAACGGTATAGCGGTAGTTCAGATCCAAGGGTTGTGTTCCCATTGTGGTAGAGCCCGCAACCGGTCAGCCTTTTGACAAGCTTTTCCAAGCAAGCCTCCGACAAACTGCTCAGGAATAGCAGATGGCAACCACAGTGACTTAGGCGCACCGACGCAAATGCAAATGCAAATGCAAAGAAACACATAATTGTAGATAAAACAACATATCATGAGTTCGAATCAAGTTCTCTATATCCCCAGCAGAGTCGCCAGAAACTGTGGACTCGCCTTTTTTCGCGCCCCATTTCGGAAGGTTTGAAATCAAGGCCTCACAGTTCAGATTCCCGCGGTTCTGAATCTAATCTTACAAGTGCAATGTGAAACTGATAAACACCAAAGAGTCCAAATCCGACAAATGTTCTTGAAAAATCGATTTTAAATCAAACAATGCCAAAATTGAACTGTTTTGCCAGATATAGAGTCGCCACCTAAATATTTTTTATTTTGGAGAAATTTAGAAAACCTTGACTTGTGTCGAAGGCCATGTGTCCGTTATCACCAAAGTTGCCTTGGCTCGGGAACTTAGGTACGAAGGGGGAAGGTCATGAATTGAGCACCCCCGCTCGCCTTATCAAAGATCAGGCTCTACTAATCATGATATGATTTTTTATAAACATTATGTGCTCTTATTGCGGTTGTTAAACTAGTTTTACTATGTGATGCTGTAGACACCCCATTTTTGACCGTCCTAAAACTTGGACGTCACCGTTTAAACACTCGGTGATCATCCATGTTCGTGTTCGTTTTGAGTTCCCGAAGGTCTCGGCTACGTGCCTTGCCTCAGGATCTCTCAACTCGGTTGTCTTGTGCTTGGTTGGACCAAACACTTGTTGGTTTTTGCTTTTGAAGGTAGAGAATGGCTTGTTGGCCATCCCCACGCCTCACCGGCCATGGCTTGAGGCCACCGGCCGTGTCTTCTTGCCACCGGCCATTGGTGATGGCCGGTCGGCACTTTGTGTGGTCGGCCGACCATTTATTTGGCCGATGGACTCCTTTTCTGGTCGGTACCACCTTTTTGCCTTTTTTAGGCATTATGCATGCCAGCTGTGCCAGTTGGAGTGCACGGATTTGTCCTCCATACTGTATGGAGGAATTGCACCCTTTGCACCCTTTTGGTCCTAGCTTCCTCAAAAAGCTTGGACCTTTTGCTCAAGCTTCTTGAGGAAGCTTGACCCTTTGTCTTAGCTTCCTCAAGAAGCTTGGACCTTTGGGTTAGCTTCCTTGAGAAGCTTGACCCCCTTGACCCTTTTGTTTAGCTTCCCTTAGAAGCTTCAAGCCTTCATCTTGCTCTATATAAGAGGACCTTCCTCTTCCTTTGAAGAGGTTCAGCAAAAACCAGAGATAATACATATATATCTTATATATAAACCACTCTCTCTCTATATCCCCCTCTCTCTCTTCATTTGTGTGTGTTTGAGAGTTCAAAAGTGTGTTTTGTTCTTAGTTTTGCACTAGGACACATAGTATTACACCATACTTCGGTTCTTGAGGTGTTGAGAGATTGTTCTTGGAGGTTTTGGGTTGGTTTTGATAAGAAAAAGGGGCTGGACTTGCTGTTCTTCAAGTGTTCTTCAAGGGTGAGTATAGTTGCTTTATATGCCCCATTCTTGCACTAGTTTTTAACCCATCTTGCATACTAATTTAAGCTTTGTGTATAACTGAAAAAAGTCTTCTATTTTCATGCTTAAGATATTTCATTAAGGTCTCTTTTGTGTTTGGGGTCGACCTCCCCCTCTTAGGCCTTGATTGGCCCCTTTTGTGCCTTCTTTTGTTGAGCTTTGGAACCTTTTGCATATTGGCCTTCTCACCATTGAAATCCAATGGACTTTCAGTGGTGGTGAAGGGGTCTTGAAGTCTTGCATAGGGGAGGGACACCCCTCTCCCTTGGTCTCTTATTTGTTCATTTTTTTGGCTCACAAGGGTAGTATGCATGCTTAGTTGTTTTTGGCTCCATTTCAGAGGTTTTTGGATGTTATTTGGTCATATTATATCACTGTTTTTGGTCAATTTAATGGTCCATTTCATACATTATATGCTTGCCTTGTAATCTCATGTTTTGGTCTAATACGTATTATGTTATGAGATGACATTCTAGCATGATTTTGGTTTGGTTCCAAGAAGGTTTTAGCATTATTTTGCCATGCTTAAGGTCTATTGGGTACTAATTTGGCCATGCTTGCCATGATTTGTATAGCCTCCATGCATTTCGGCTTGTGAGCCTTGGGTGTGTGAGTCATAAGCATGCTTTAGTTGGGCTATTTAAGTGATTTGGAGTCACTTATTATGCCATTTCAGTTCATGTTTTATGCTTACATAATTGCATTTGTTACCCTTTCAATGCCTTGAAGAGATGTGGTCTTATGCTCCATGTTTGGGGCTTTTGTGCATGCTTATGTGTTTGAGGCTACCATATCAGAGGTTTTTGGGGCTCATTTTTGCATGATAAAACTCTGTTTTGCATTGAAAAATCTATGCCATGTTTGCTTGGGGTACGTGTTGAGTAATGATTTCTTTGTGGCCTTTAATGTCTTCTATCTCGCACCCATTCCCTAGCATGTTTTGGCATCATCCTTCACATGCTTTTCAGAGTTTAACATGAGTGCTTAATGTCCATTTTTGTCACCTTTGAGTGTTTTCGAGAGTTGCCTTTCATGCCTTAGTCTTAGGCCCTTCGGTTGGCATGTTTATTTTGCATGATTGGCACCATTATTTTAGTATTCTTGGCCACTGTTTTGGGATGGCCTGAGGCCTTCCCATCTTAGTTTAAGTCCATCTTTGTATATAATCGCATGTTTGATATGTTGCATTGCTTTGGTATCAGGCTTGCATTGTATCATGTTTGCACATTTGCATATTGTTTAGCTAGTTGCATGTCATATCCTAGCTTGCATGATAGATTGCATCTTGCATGTTTGGCACATTGCATTTGGCATGTTCATTACCTTAGTCCCATATGGCATACTTGAGCTACTTCGCATGTTTGAGCCATGTTGCATACATGCATTACATTTTGCTTGGTTTGGGGTGTCAAACCAAGCAAGAGGGGTGAGGTATGTTCGTACTCCAAGTGACGAAACACGTCTCAACCCTCGATTGCCGATGCCCTTGATCTTAACATGATAGGGCATGAGGCATTCATTTGTTTTGTGGTATGCATTTACATTGATTTGCAAGCTTGGTGCCTTTGGCCATCATGCATTGAAATGCGTGATTGGTGGCTCGAGGACCAAGGGCCACACTCTCTTGAGTCCATAGCATGATTGGGAGAGTGACCATGCACACATTGCTTTGAAATTTCCATGCCATGCACTGTCTGTCCTCTGTTGCTGTCACAACAGGGTTCCGCATGAAGGAATGGCCAGCCGGCCACTTACAGTGCCGACCGGCTACCAAAGTCCAGCCAGTGGTTCAATTTTTGGCCGATGGCCACATTCTCATAGACGGTAATGCTCTATCACGGCTGGGGGCATCCCACAACACTCAGGGAGTTATTCAGAAGGGTCCTGGAAACTTTCATAATTTTCAGAGAAGTAAGGCAGTGTAAACAGAGACAACAGTGGCATGGTACTGGGTTTCCAAGCAAGGCGAGTGAAGCATGCATCATCCACGCATTTCGAGGCACAGCTGCGGCGGTGTCTTTAGTTTCATATTTAGGTTTTTTTTTGTAATTAATTTGTTAATTAATTAGAAGTTTTGTAATAATTAATTAGCTAGGATAGTTAATTCATTATTCGGCCTGTATTATTATTTCGGACCCTCCGAGCGAGGGCAATTATGTAATAAGTGTGCGTGCGTGTGTGCGTGTCTTCCAACCCCATTTCTTTCTCCCTTTTACTTACCTGCTTTCACTGGTTAGTATTAGGGCATATTTAAATTAGCATACCTATGCTATGCATGCGTGCATCCATACATTTATCGTTCATGCACCGCGCTCGGCGCATCATACTAACTGCATAGTATTTCACTTTCGAGTTGAATATGTGTTAGCTGTAGCATCATCATATGCCATCTTAGAATAGCCGAGCCTATTGTAGTTGCATCTTGCGTATGTTGCATTAGCCATCTTAACATGAACTAGGATCATGCATAGGATTACTAACAAGTTTCTGTTTTGGCTTGGAGTACTCGGTAAGTGTTTATGCTTTAGCATCCTTGCATGCGTGCGAGTGACTGCCATGACAGCATGCTTACCATGAGGCTACTTGCTTATGTGATATAACTGCTTGAATGCCTGTGGGTGGAGGTTGAATTACCTGAATTGGAATAATGCATTAACTGTGAGTTTTAAGCCCACTAGATAGTGGCAAAACCATCTTTTCTTAGCCCACTTGAGGGTGGCAAAACCAGCATTTTAGCCTACTTGCGAGTAGCAAACCGTTTTCAAAACAAACATGAAATGCTTTTTTCCAATTCAGGCGACCCAGTCTATACTTGTTTTGCTACGCGCATCACATAGTAATTCTAGGCTAATAATTGGAATAAGAACGCGTAATGTTTTCAGAACTCGATATCATGGTTAGTAGAGATCGATCTTCAGATCGGGCGAGTGGGGGTGCTCATAGCTGACCTTCCCCAATCGTACCCAAGTTCCCGAGCCGAGGCAACTTTGGTGATGACGGACACGCGGCCTTAGGCAAACAAGTCAGGGTTTCCTAAATTCCCCCAAAATAAAATATTTAGGTGGCGACTCTGTATCTGGCAAAGCAGTCCATGTTTGGCACTTCTTTCTAAAAAATCTGTTTTCCAAAATGATTTGCCGGATTTGGACTCTTTGATCATTCATCGGTCTTGCATTGCACTCTGTGAGATTAGATACAGGACCGTGACAATTTGAGTCCGAATTGTAGTGAGCCTAATATGAACAGAATGGGATTTCCCTACCGGGACGTTCGGGGACGATATTACAGTTTCTGGCGACTCTACTGGGGAGTTCGAGAGCTTGACTCGAACTCATGATATCCTGTTTTGATTATACTTATGTGTTTCTTTGCATTGCATGTGCATTGGTGCGCCTAAGTCGCAGTGTTTGCCGTCTGCTATTCCTGAACGATTTGCCGGGGGCTCGCTTCGAGAAGCATGCCATAAGGCTGACCAGTTACAGGCTCTGCCACGATGGGAACACAAACCTCGGTTGTCACCAGGGCACCCTTCTTGACCATTCGACCTAGTGCATATTCGGAATCCATAGTGACCATTCCAAGCTAGGACAGGTTGTTTACCCGATTATAGGTTGTTTGAAACCGCTGCGTGCGTAGTGAAACCCTAGCTCCTGACAAAGTAGGACAAGGAAACCCTACCCCAACATAGGGGTGTTTTGGCTCTCACTTGTTTGTTATGTGCTTTAGAGTTGGCCTCTACAGGAATGCATGTAACAGCTCACAGGTTTGGGTATCAGGCCTGAGGGCACCAGTTCAGTATTTTGGGAATCAGTTATCTGCGAGTATCAGATTCAATTTTCGGGAACAGTGATTCGGGGACAATAATCAGTATTGAGGAACAGTGTATTCAGCTTATCAACCGTGTGTTGTGATGCCCAACTGTGTGTTGCGTGTTTATTTTACGCTGTTATGCTGTCCGTTTGTCTGGTTATTTATTTCCTTATTATTGCTTTATTTATCTTTTTGCTAGGTATTTTAGCACAATTGCTTCCGACCTAGCAGATATTCCCCAAGCACTCTGGACTAGAGGTCGCCGACTTAATCGATCTGAGGATCTGGTCGACGGACAACTAGTGTTTTATTCTGTACCCCCGGTTATCAGACGAAGGTCGAGAAGACGCAGTGTATCCGAGCAGAGATTGCTAGAGCAGTGGTCAACCCTACTAGTGGACAGTCAGGCCGAGGCCTCAGTTTTCACCGCAGAAAGGGAATATATACCGGTAATTCAATCAGAGCAGAGTAGTACGGCAAGCTTAGAGGAGATGGTGCGCCAGCTCCAAGAGAGCATGAAAACTATGCAGCAAGACGCTGTCCGACAGGCAGAGTTCACCAAACAACAGGCCATGGTTATGACTGAACAAGTAGAGTTACTCATAAGGCTACAGCAACAAGCCGGGGCATCTGCCTCACATCAAGCTCCTCCCCCACCAAGGGTTCTGATACCCGAGGAGACACCAAATGTCCAGAATATCCAAGAGGATACAAACATTCCAACGGGACTGGCTCTGCCCCCGATTCTACCGCAACTATCCAAGGCGCCCACGCCTATCAATGTACCAGATTCTCCCTTCAAGTTTGAAGTGGACCCCACAGCATTAAAGCTGAGCAAGCTGGAAAAGATGTTTACGAAATCCCAGGGAGTCAAGACCATCCCTGATATTGAGGACGATTATACCGACGCAGCTGTGACACTGCCGGACCGATTCAACATGCCGCATATTGACCGATTTGATGGGTCCGGGGACCCCATGGTGCACCTGAGGTTGTTTTTAGATATCTTAAGGCCGATGGGCCTCACCAGACTACAGAAGCTATCTTTGTTTGGCCGGACCCTGTCGGGTGTGGAGGCCATCTGGTACGCCAAATTAGAAGATGATGTTAAGAGGAACTGGGATGAGATGGCCGAGGCATTCATTGCACAGTACTCATATAACACGCAAATCGAGATTACGACCCGTGATCTCGAGATGACAAGGCAGGAGCCTAAGGAGAGCTTTTCGGAGTTCATAACCAGATAGAGGGCCAAGGCCTCAATAATGACCCTAAGGCCCACTGATAAAGATCAAATTTGGATGATTGTGCGCAAACTCCAGCCTAAGCTGATGCAGAAAATGATCGTGCTCCCCTTCCCTACCTTTTCAGATCTGCATGGGATGGGAGTACATATTGAGGATGCCTTGAAACAAGGCTTGATCGACAATGACAGAGAGCAACCCAGGAGAACCTTTAACCGCAACACTAATGCAGGCCCGAGCGGCGCTACAACTACAAGAGCCTCAGAAGTGAGCATGGTCACCACCATTCCCCCTCCAAGAACCATGGCAGCTACGCCATTCTCCGGTGCGTCCGGAAGCAATACACAAACAGCCAAATACCCGCCCAAAAATCAAAGAACCTTCGCTCCACTATATATGCCCCTGTCCAAAGCTCTAGGGGTTTTAATCAGAAAAGGGCACTTGAAGCCCCTAGAGCCGCGGCCATTGCCGGAAAAACTTTCCCCTACCCACAACCCAACCAAATATTGCGCATTTCACCAACAACACGGTCATGACACCGACCAATACTTCCGATTACGTCATGAGATTCAAGATCTCATTGATAATGGGGTGATTGTGCCTCTCGAAAAACCCAATGTCACAACAAACCCTCTCCCACCGCACCAACAAGCTCCACCTCCCAAAAGAATCAACTTTATCAAGACTGGGGTCGTGTCTTACAATCTTAGCATATATATCACCCCATCCCACCTACCCAAGCTGGAGGTGCTCCTTCCTAACTGCACTGACTTGTGCATGTTAGACATCTCCAGAACCCAACCTGAACCAATGGTGGTGACTGTCGAACACAGAACAAGGGAGATTTCAGACGAGAATGGGATTGTTGAGTCAGAATCTGAGGAATCTGGGAGTTTTGCAGGAGAGATGTACAGTCTGAGTGATTATATTTTGTCGGTAGGCCAGGACAAATCAAGTGTGGAATTTCCAGAAAGGGCAGAGCTCTGTGTGATACAGGGGGATAGATTTGATCAAAGATCAGAGGACTTAGCGGCTGTGGAAGGGGACTTTGCTGACCTCCAATTTTTCAACGAACAAGGCCCAGGGGACATGGCCGTCAACTGGTCAGATTTCGAGGAATCAGTAGAGGCTACCGGGTGGCTTGATGACCTACCAGACGTTGTCGAAGAATTTCAGTTGGAACGGGGCCCATCAGGGGTAAGGACATCAGTTGTGGCCGGAAGGGCCGAGGATCGGAGTGCATCGCCGGAGAGCGCCGGTGTTAAGAATTTCGCTCGGGATCTGGGCACTTTGAATACGGGAATTATGGAACAGACAGCTGTACGGACGCAGTTAGAACAGGAAAGGTTTGAGGATTCTGAGAGAATCAGAAAGCTAAAGCCCATGAGGGGACTGAAAATACTGTGAGTACAAGGACAGTAGAAATGGAGCCGGACAGGTGTCTGTCGGTTGCCGATGGAATGTGGTGGGAGGACGATGATTTATGTCTTGCCCACACGGATGAGGATTAGGGAAGCAATCAACCAGATGATACCTGGTATATTGGTGAAGTCGACCATATGATTAGGAGTGGACAGTATTTCAAGCCTTCACACCTAGATCAGCCAGAGGCATCTGGGAAAAATAAGGAGGCAAAGAAGCAAAAAAGAGAAGCAACTTGAAGATGAGGCTGTACTGATACAGTTGAAAAACATACAAGCAGACATCTCCATCTAGGGATTGCTTATGGCACTACGGGTGCATCGACAAGTTGTCTTATCGGCTATGGACAAGGCTAAGCTCGCAATAGACACCACGCCTGAACAGCTGGTGGGCTTAGTTTTTTTGGGAGGAGCTACCCCAATGTTGACTTTTTCCGACAAGGAATTGCCACCTGAGGGTGCGAACCATAACAAGCCACTCTACATCTCTGCGGAGTGTAGAAACAAATGGATACCCGTGGTACTTGTCGACACAGGGTCCGTCATCAATGTGTGCCCGGCAAGAACTGCATATGCAATCGGTTTAAAAACCGCGAACTTTGTGCTGGCAGCCCAGGTGATTCAAGCATATGACAACATGAGCAGAGAAGTAATGGGAACTGTGAAAATTCAAACCAAGGTTAGCCCGGGATAGCATGAGATAGACTTTCACGTCCTAGAGGTTCCCGCCACTTTCAATCTACTCCTGGGACGGCCGTGGCTGCACCAGGTAAAGTTAGTTTCGTCCACCTTGCATCAGATGGTGAAATACCCCCATGGGAAGGGAGTAGCCATTGTTTTTGGAAATTCATCGATCCATCCACCACCAGAAGTATCTACGCCAGTTTTGGAAATTGAGCACGATATGGAGGATGTGTTCATGTCGGGTTTTACCCTTGCCGAGGCCCAGGTTGTACAGAACATTTTGGCTATTAATGAGGGGTTGTATGTTAGTGCTCAATCAGTGTACCTCATGAACAAGCTCCAACACATCCCCAGGATGGGATTGGGAAAGAGCGGCCAGAAGGGCATCGCAGCATTTGCCGAAGTGCCACACAACCCGCATACCTTTGGTTTGGGTTATCTGCCCACCAAAGAGGATTGGATAAGGAAAGGCAAGGAGATGGCTGGGAGAGCCAAAACGAAGCAAGCAGGGAAGCCTTTTGAGCTAATGCATCGGCCCATCCAGGGTACCCTAAACAGACGCTTCGTCCAGGTGGGGAGGACTTTCCGTTTTGTGGCTTCCCAGAGCCGTGGCTGAATATGGAGAGGAAGTGCGTGCCAGGTTTTGAGATCTTTTTTGACCTGCAATTATCCAGGGATGATGTTACCAAAAAGCAGACCCAACAGTTGAGGTTAAGCAGAGCAAGAAAATGGAGTCTGAGGACGTCGAAAGTGAAATGGGGGTAGCGCTGGCATGTCTACTTTCAGATCCTCCGATCGAACAGAAGTGCTTGGGGGATAACTTCTCGGTGTCCATGATCGGGAATGAAATGGCTACGGGCCTACCAGCAAACATTTTGGATGCATCCATCGCACCCTCTCTCATTTGGCATTATGAAGAGGGATTTTTGTCAAGCAGCACTGGGTCAGGTAGTAAGCTGGAATCTGATTCCACCGAGTCTTGTGAGTCGGAATCAGGTTCCAGCTCGACTGAGTCTGAGTCGGGTAATCCTGGGGATGATAACCCGGATGCCACAGTCTTGTCTAGGTGGTCTTTTTCTTTCTCTTTTGAGTCTGTTGTAACAGAAGAATCGGACGGTTTGGATGTGCTTAATGAGAATGATGTGGATGTGGTTTCTAAGTACTTTTCTATGCCCTTGATTTATTGCATTAACTCAAACTTCCAAAATTTTGTTGAAAACGACGAGGAAGAAATTCCTTCGATTTTGCAACGCTTAATTGAACAAGAGCAGGAAAGATTTGTTAAACCTTTAGTCGATGAAATCACTACTGTGAATGTTGGTACTGAGAAGGACCCGCGGCTGGTCTAGATCGGGTCCACGTTGTCTTCGGAGGAATGCGAGCGCTTAGTCGCTTTATTAAAAGATTTCAAAGATGTTTTCACGTGGTCCTACGAAGATATGCCTGGAATCGATCCTGAGATTTTACAGCACCGGATCCCTCCTGACCCCGAGGCCAGACCCATCAAGCAGAAACTCAGAAGGATCCGCCCGAACTGGGTCCTCAAGCTTAAGGAACAGGTCACCAAGCAAATTAACGCAGGGTTCCTGCTGGTTTCTGAATACCCGACTTGGTTGGCCAACATCGTTCCGGTACCAAAGAAGGATGGCAGGATCAAGGTATGTGTGGATTTTAGGGATTTAAACAGAGCTAGTCCGAAGGACGACTTTCCCTTACCGCATATCGATGAGTTGGTGGACATCACAGCGGGGCATACTTTGCTTTCGTTCATGGATGACTTCTCAGGCTACAATCAGATAGTGATAGCACCTGAAGATCGAGAGAAGACTGCTTTCACTATCCCGTGGGGGACATACTGCTACAGAGTAATGCCGTTTGGGTTGAAGAATGCTGGAGCAACATATCAACGGGCCGCGACCATGATATTACACGATATGATCCACAAAGCGGTTGAGGTGTACGTGGATGACATGATTGTCAAGTCCAAAGAAAGAGAGGGCCACTACACCCCCTTGCAAAAGTTCTTCTAAAGGATCAGAGAATTTCGGTTGCGGCTGAATCCTCAGAAGTGTACGTTTGGTGTTACAGCGGGAAAAATGCTGGGGTTTCTGATTACATAGAGAGGTATCGAAGTCAACCCTTCCAAAATCAAGGCTATCTTAGAAATGCCACCACAAAGGACTAAAAAGGAGGTGCGAGGCTTTCTGGGTAAAGTGCAATTCATAAGACGGTTTATCTCAAAATTAACCTTGACTTGTGAACCACTTTTTGGCCTCCTGAAGAAAGGAAAGAAATTCCAATGGGAAGGCCGATGCCAAGCTACTTTTGAACAGATCAAGAAATACTTACAGAACCCACCCGTGTTGTCATCGCCAGAGTCGGGGAGACCGTTGATTTTGTATCTTTCAGTAACTGAGACTACAATGGGCTGTATGCTCACGCAAGAATCAGAGGACAAGGTGGAGAAGGCTGTCTACTATCTGAGCAAGAAGATGCTAGAGTATGAGACTCGCTACACACCGTTGGAAAAGGCTTGCTTAGCCTTGGTATGGGCTACCAGGAAGCTACGGCACTACCTGTTAGCTCACTCTGTAATGTTGGTTTCAAGATTAGATCCCATCAAATATCTTTTCGAGAAACTGGCGCTTACGGGTAGGCTAGCTCGTTGGCTGCTGTTGCTCTGCAAATTCGATCTAAAATATGTGACGCGCAAGTCAGTCAAGGGAAGAGCAGTAGCAGAATTCTTAGTCGATCGTCCAGTGGAAGGGGGTGAAGCAGTTGAGTACTTATTCCCAGATGAGGCCATTTTGCATATCGACGATGAAACTTGAACGATGTACTTTGACGGAGCGTCAAACTAGTATGGGTATGGGATAGGGGTGTTGCTGATAGCACCCGACAATTCCCATATCCCTCTAGCCTTCAAACTCCGGTTCAAAGTCTCGAACAACGAAGCAGAATATGAGGCATGCATTGCTGGTCTAGAAGTAGCCCTAGAACTAGGGGCAAAGCGGTTGGACGTCATCGGGGACTCGAACCTTGTTGTGTCTCAAGCAAAAGGAGACTGGAAAGTCAAAAAAGAAAAGATGATAATGTACCACCAGACCTTAGACTTGTTAATTCCTCGGTTTGAGAAGCTAAATTTTGCTCATCTATTAAGAGAGAACAACAGGTTCGCAGATTCACTAGCAACTCTATCTTCCATGATAGACATCTCGTTTGGAGTCCGGATGCGTCTGATCATCATTGACCAGAAGTTTGCGCCAGCGTATGAATCAATTGCTACCATAGATGAGGTTCAGGACGAGAACCCCTGGTATTACGACATTTGGAACTTCTTGGAGAAGAAAGTGTATCCACCAGGGGCAAATGCCAAGGACAAAAGGGCAATCAGAAGAATGGTCGTTCAGTTCATCATCTGTGGGGGTAAGCTATATAAGAGAGGTCATCTGGGAATGCATAAGCTATGCATAAAAGCCGAAGAATCGAAGCGCCTAATGGAGGTCATCCATGGAGGGGAATGCGGAACACATATGAACGGGGTAATGTTAGCTCGGAAGATTCTCAGACAGGGTTACTATTGGTCCACCATGGAGGAGGATTGTATCGGCTTTGTTCGGCGATGCCACAAATGTCAGATCCATGCAAACCGCATGAACATCCCGCCGTGACAGATCTCAGGCGTGTCCAGTTCTAATCCATATTGAAAATGTCAGATCCATTCAAATTAGTCTTTTTACAACTTAGACCATTTTTGGACCAAAGCGAAAAATTTTCAGTACCCACGACCGTCAATTTCATTGATTTCAATACAGAGTTCTCCTGCTCTTGCATACAAATTGAAGTTGCTTTTTATTACATTCATAAAGAAAACTTGAAAGTACTAATAAAGCAATAAATCCAGGGCATAGATAAATCAGGTGTTCCTACGCCCCCTCCCAGAGCTGGTCGAAGCCTCTGATGCCAAGCTGGGCCTAATCTGTGCCTCTTCATTGAGCCAATCTATGCACTCATCAGAAAAAGTGCAACTGAAAGTGGGAGCGGGGGCCAGGAGCTCTCTAGTTTCCCACGCCGTGGCATATCGAGCAAGTTGTGTGCCTCGGACCGGAAATGCAGCTGGGTACTCTATCCCCTCTGGCGGGCAAATCTGGTCATGGCCGAACTGGCGCTGGAACCAGAATGGGAAGTAGAACACACAGTGAGTTAAGCCAATCAACTAAATCCCAGTCTGCCAGGACATGCTGTAGCCCATTGCCGGTAGATTGAGCCAATGGCACTGCCAAGCAATACGGTCTGCGGACAAACTGCACATCCAGTCGAACCACCAGTGCTCATCAAGGGCATTGACTAGGCGTTGCCGGAAGAAGTAGCCGCGAGTTGAGTATGCTGGGCAAGAGTCCACAACCTGCAACTTGTCCATCAACCACACCTGGGAAGGGATGAAAAATGAGAGAATAAAGAATAGAGAGATGTACGTTGAAAGAAAAGTGAGAAAAGGGTTTTGTGAGAAAAATCGAGCCTGAGGGCCGAGTGATGTGAGCAAATACATATGTGAGTTTGGGTGGGAAACATTACCTGCAGCAGTAGCGGACTCCCCGCAAATCTGGTCATCTTTCGGCGATAAAAGGCGTCCAAGCCCATCAACGTCTCAGCTAGAGTCATGGCAATACAGCTCTTGCCCTTTTTTAAGCCTTGGGCAACCTCGATCAACCGGACACTAGACCCTCCGGAGCCTGAGGCAAGCAAAAAGTAAGATAGCATGCACAAACAGAGGGCGTGTCGCCGAAAGCCTTGCCAATGATGGTCGCCGCGGTCACCGGCATCAGAAAATTGGCAAATCAAACTCGGAACATCCAGCATTCCGTCACAAATCAAAGAGCGAGCATCGTGCATCATGAGCCCACACATTCGCCCTAAGGCTTGGGCGTGGCCGAAACGAAACTGAGGCAAGACTTCTTCGTTGCGCTCAGATTCCATCAAAGCTTGGAAATCCTCGAAGGTAGGACATACCTCTTGCCCGCCAAAGCTAAAGACATGTGTTACCGGGTTCCAAAACCTTGCCACGGCATGAAGGAATGGAAAATGCAGCCGGGTACGACTCAGAGTGAATAGTGCATTTATGTCGAAGCGCCGGAAATTCAGCTTTTCCTAGCCATCCAAGTTGGCAATCCAAGCCATGAGATTCTGGGCAAGAAACTCTTTCATTTGGGGCAAATCAGTGTTGAATTGAGAAAAATTACGAAGCTGAGGCCTTTTGTAGAGGATAAGGTGGGTGGAGGACAGGTGTCAACATTCTGGTGGTTCTTGCCATTTTTGACCGGCCGGCCATAGATAGTGCCGACCGACCACCATGTTTGGCCGATCGGCTAGTTATAATGGCCGGTGGCCATTTATTGTGGCTGGTGACCTCTTTATTTGGCCAGTGGCCTTCCCTCATATACTTAGAGTTGTCCATCTACTGAAAATGCTGAAAACTTGTCACTGGTTCCACTTCCAGTGTCTTTAGTAATTGATTTTGCGGAGTCACGCCTATTGGCTTATCGAGTTGTATTTCACTCTCTTAAAGTCTTTGCTTTGCTTATGGAGTTGTACTCGCACTTGGTTAGCTTATCGAGTTTCTTTGTTTTGCTTATCGAGTTCTAAGTCGGTTCACTACCTGATTATTGCGATGCAAGTGCTTAATTTTCAAACGAAGTTCAATTTCATTCACATTGTTATGTGATGCCACGCGATGCGATGCATAGAAAGTAAAAATGTAACACCTTTTTGAACAAAATAGCTGTTTCATTTCCATCATGTCTTTACAAAAATACACAGTCTTGAAAAAGTAAAACCCGCCTGAGGCAGTGCAATGTGCTTAAAACTAACAGTAGTAAAGGAAAGTAAAGCAAAAGGAGAGCAGGGTAGCAGAGTGTCTGGATTAATACTGGTGGCCTCCTCTTGTGATCGATGCACCTCCCACGCCTTTGTTCGGGTCAATTATACGGTTTGGCACCTTCATTACCCGAGATAGTGCAAGAAAGTGCGCTTTGGAATGTTAACTGGTCTTCGTGTTGACCTCGAGCCATGTCTTCTGTGTATGATGCTCGGTGCGCGCAAAGTGTATCCTTTCCCGTATCCTTTTATCTGGCGAGTTCCGCATGTCACTATAATAAGCACGCTCGTTACGCGTCTTGCTTTCAACAAATGCCTCGTCTCGATTTGGTTGCATCTCAACAAATGCAAGTAGCATGCCTTCACTATACTTATGCTGAACATGTGTTCATACCTTGCTTGCTTCACACATTGTATGCGTTTCTGCGTGTGCTTTACTTACATGTGTTTATGCATCTCACATGAGGTTACACATTGCTTGCGTTAACCCGCATGCTTTACTTACATGTGTTCAAGTTCCTTTTATACACATTGCATGCGTTGTCGCGTTATGCTTTACTTACATGTGTTCAAGTTCCTTTTATACACATTGCATGCGTTGTCACATTATTTTTTACTTACATGTGTTCAAGTTCCTTTCATACACATTGCATGCGTTGTCGCGTTATGCTTTACTTACATGTGTTCAAGTTCCTTTTATACACATTGCATGCGTCATCGCGTTATGCTTTGCTTACATGTGTTCAAGTTCCTTTTATATACATTGCATGTGTTGTCGCGTTATGCTTTACTTACATGTGTTCAAGTTCCTTTTATTACACATTGCATGCGTTGTCGCATTATGCTTTACTTACATGTGTTCAAGTTCCTTTTATACACATTGCATGCGTTGTCACGTTATGCTTTACTTACATGTGTTCAGGTCCCTTTTTATACACATTGTATGCGTTGTTGCGTATGCTTTACTTACATGTGTCTACATCTTCACACATTGTGCACATTGTCACGTGTTCTTCACTTACATGTGTTTATAGCATTGTTATGCCTACCCCAGATTGCATTGTTATGCGTCCTACTCGACTTGCGTTGTCACGTAGCTTCAGATTGCATTGTTATGCATACTGCTACCGATATTGTACCTGTTAAGTTTTCTTTCTCTTACAGGCACGATATTGTATGAACGGTTCATTTCAAGCTGGCGTGACCAGATGAACCGTACAGGTATTGTATTCTCCGCGTGAAACGTAGCGTCAATTACATAATTCTCTTAGATCCTTTCTGCATTGTAATGTAGTTAGATTTATGTTAGATTGCTTAAAACTGTTGCATTTATTGTATGTATATGCTTCGTTACAGCTTTCTTTACATGATCATAAGTTATGCTCGGCTTTGTGCATTGTCATGCATTTTGCCCCTACCTTCAGGCGCATATCTTTGCTTGTAGCTTGTATGCTTTGTCTAAGTCTTTGGCCTTGTCAAAAATGGGTCGTCTCTGGGCTTTGACACTCACCCCCGTCATTGTTATGGCTTTCGAGTTCTGTCAAAGAGGGGCAACTGTAGACACCCCATTTTTGACCGTCCTCAAGACTTGGACGTAACCGTTTGAACACTCGGTGATCATCCATGTTCGTGTTCGTTTTGAGTTCCCGGAGGTCTCGGTTACGCGCCTTGCCTTAGGATCTCTCAACTCAGTTGTCTTGTGCTTGGTTGGACCAAACACTTGTTGGTTTTTGCTTTGGAAGGTAGAGAATGGCTTGTTGGCCATCCCCACGCGTCACCGACCATGGCTTAAGGCCACCGGCCGTGTCTTCTTGCCACCGGCCATTGGTGATGGCCGGTCAGCACTTTGTGTGGTCGGCCGACCATTTATTTGGCTGATGCACTCCTTTTCTGGCCGGTACCACCTTTTTGCCTTTTTCAGGCATTATGCATGCCAGCTATGCTAGCTGGAGTGCACGGATTTGTCCTCCATACACCTGCATGGAGGAATTGCACCCTTTGCACCCTTTTGGTCCTAGCTTCCTCATGAAGTTTGGACCCTTTTCTCAAGCTTCTTGAGGAAGCTTGACCCTTTGTCTTAGCTTCCTCAAGAAGCTTGGACCTTTGGGTTAGCTTCCTTGAGAAGCTTGACCCCCTTGACCCTTTTGTTTAGCTTCCCTTAGAAGCTTCAAGCCTTCATCTTGCTCTATATAAGAGGACCTTCCTCTTCCTTTGAAGAGGTTCAGCAAAAACCAGAGATAATACATATATATCTGATATATAAACCACTCTCTCTTTATATCCCCCTCTCTCTCTTCATTTGTGTGTGTTTGAGAGTTCAAAAGTGTGTTTTGTTCTTAGTTTTGCACTAGGACACATAGTATTACACCATACTTCGGTTCTTGAGGTGTTGAGAGATTGTTCTTGGAGGTTTTGGGTTGGTTTTGATTAGAAAAAGGGGCAGGACTTGCTGTTCTTCAAGTGTTCTTCAAGGGTGAGTATAGTTGCTTTATATTCCCCATTCTTGCACTAGTTTTTAACCTATCTTGCATACTAATTTAAGCTTTGTGTATAACTGAAAGAAGTCTTCTATTTTCATGCTTAAGATCTTTCATTAAGGTTTCTTTTGTGTTTGGGGTCGACCTCCCCCTCTTAGGCCTTGTGTGGCCCCTTTTGTGCCTTCTTTTGTTGAGCTTTGGAACCTTTTGCGTATTGGCCTTCTCACCACTGAAATCCAGTGGATTTTCAGTGGTGGTGAAGGGGTCTTGAAGTCTTGCATAGGGGAGGGACACCCCTCTCCCTTGGTCTCTCATTTGATCATTTTTTTGGCTCACAAGGGTAGTATGCATGCTTAGTTGTTTTTTGCTCCATTTCAGAGGTTTTTGGATGTTATTTGGTCATATTATATCACTGTTTTTGGTCGGATTAATGGTCCATTTCATATATTATCTGCTTGCCTTGTAATCTCATGTTTTGGTCTAATATGTATTATGTTATGAGATGACATTCTAGCATGATTTTGGTTTGGTTCCAAGAAGGTTTTAGCATTATTTTGCCATGCTTAAGGTCTGTTGGGTACTGATTTGGCCATGCTTGCCATGATTTGTATAGCCTCCATGCATTTCGGCTTGTGAACCTTGGGTGTGTGAGTCATAAGCATGCTTTAGTTGGGCTATTTCAGTGATTTGGAGTCACTTATTATGCCATTTCAGTTCATGTTTTATGCTTACATAATTGCATTTGTTACCCTTTCAATGCCTTGAAGAGATGTGGTCTTATGCTCCATGTTTGGGGCCTTTGTGCATGCTTATGTGTTTGAGGCTACCATATCAGAGGTTTTTGGGGCTCATTTTTGCATGATAAAACTCTGTTTTGCATTGAAAAATCCATGCCATGTTTGCTTGGGGTACGTGTTGAGTAATGCTTTCTTTGTGGCCTTTAATGTCTTCTATCTCGCACCCATTCCCAAGCATGTTTTGGCATCATCCTTCACAAGCTTTTCAGAGTTTAACATGAGTGCTTAATGTCCATTTTTGTCACCTTTGAGTGTTCTTGAGAGTTGCCTTTCATAACTTAGTCTTAGGCCCTTCGGTTGGCATGTTTATTTTGCATGATTGGCACCATTATTTTAGTATTCTTGGCCACTATTTTGGGATGGACTGAGGCCTTCCCATCTCGGTTTAAGTCCATCTTTGTATATAATTGCATGTTTGATGCGTTGTATTGCTTTGGTATCAGGCTTGCATTGTATCATGTTTGCACATTTGCATATTGTTTAGCTAGTTGCATTTCATATCCTAGCCTGCATGATAGATTGCATGGCATTGCATCTTGCATGTTTGGCACATTGCATTTGGCATGTTCATTACCTTAGTCCCATATGGCATACTTGAGCTACTTCGCATGTTTGAGCCATGTTGCATACATGCATTACATTTTGCTTGGTTTGGGGTGTCAAACCAAGCAAGAGGAGTGAGGTGTGTTCGTACTCCAAGTGACGAAACACGTCTCAACCCTCGGTTGCCGATGCCCTTGATCTTAACATGATAGGGCGTAAGGCATTCATTTGTTTTGTCACATGCATTTACATTGATTTGCAAGCTTGGTGCCTTTGGCCATCATGCATTGAAATGCGTGATTAGTGGCTCGAGGACCAAGGGCCACACTCCCTTGAGTCCATAACATGATTGGGAGAGTGACCATGCACACATTGCTTTGAAATTTCCATGCCATGCACTGTCTGTCGTCTGCTACTGTCAAAACAGGGTTCTGCAGGAAGGAATGGCCGGCCGGCCACTTACAGTGCTGACCGGCTACCAAAGTCCAGCCGGTGGTTCAATTTTTGGCCGATGGCCACATTCTCATGGCCGGTAATGCTCTATCATGGCCGGTGGCATCCCACAACACTCAGGGAGTTATTCAGAAGGGTCCTGGAAACTTTCATAATTTTCAGAGGAGTAAGGCAGTGTAAACAGAGGCAACAGTGGCATGGTACCGGGTTTCCGAGCAAGGCGAGTCAAGCATGCATCATCCACGCATTCCGAGGCAGAGTTGCAGCAGTCTTGTTAGTTTCACATTTAGGCTTTTTTTTGTAATTAATTTGTTAATTAATTAGAAGTTTTGTAATAATTAATTTGCTAGGATAGTTAATTCATTATTCGGCCTGTATTATTATTTCGGACCCTCCGAGCGAGGGCAATTGTGTAATAAGTGTGCGTGCGTGTGTGCGTGTCTTCCAACCCCATTTCTTTCTCCCTTTTACTTACCTACTTTCAATGGTTAGTATGATGGCATATTTAAATTAGCATACCTTATGCTATGCATGCGTGCATCCATACATTTGTCTTGCATGCACCAGGCTCAGCGCATCATACTAACTGCATAGTATTTCAATTCCGAGTTGAATACGTGTTAGCTGTAGCATCATCATATGCCATCTTAGAATAGCCGAGCCTATTGTAGTTGCATCTTGCGTATGTTGCATTAGTCATCTTAACATGAACTACGATCATGCATATGATTACTAACAAGTTTCTGTTTTGGCTTGGAGTACTCAGTAAGTGTTTATGCTTTAGCATCCTTGCATGCATGTGAGTGACTGCCATGACAGCATGCTTACCATGAGGCTACTTGCTTATGTGATATAACTGCTTGAATGCCTGTGGGTGGAGGTTGAATTACCTGAATTGGAATAATGCATTAACTGTGAGTTTTAAGCCCACTAGATAGTGGCAAAACCATCTTTTCTAAGCCCACTTGAGGGTGGCAAAACCTGTATTTTAGCCTACTTGCGAGTAGCAAATCATTTTCAAAACAAACATGAAATGCTTTTTTCCAATTCAGGCGACCCAGTCTATACTTGTTTTGCTGCGCGCATCACATAGTAATTCTAGGCTAATAACTGGAATAAGAACGCGTAATGTTTTTAAAACTCGATATCATGGTTAGCAGAGGCCAATCTTCGGATCGGGCGAGCGAGGGTGCTCATAGTTGACCTTCCCCAATTGTACCCAAGTTCCCGAGCCGAGGCAACTTTGGTGATGACGGACACATGGCCTTAGGCAAACGAGTCAGGATTTCCTAAATTCCCCCAAAATAAAATATTTAGGTGGCGACTCTGTATCTGGCAAAGCAGTCCATGTTTGGCACTTCTTTCTTAAAAATCTATTTTCCAAAACGATTTGCCGAATTTGGACTCTTTGATGATTCATCAGTCTTGCATTACACTCTGCGAGATTAGATACAGGACTGTGACAATTTGAGCCGAACTTTAGTGAGCCCAATATGAACAGAACGGGATTTCCCTCCCGGGACATTCGGGGACGATATTACAGATGCGCACAAGCAAGTGTAGACTAATTTGCTCAATTTGGAACAATTCAACTTATGTTTGTTTACGAAAATAGTTTGAATTTGCCACTTCAAGTGGGCTTAAAAGTTTGCGGATTTGCCACCAAACATAGTGGGCTTAAAACATGATTTGCCATTCAACAAAGTGGTCTTAAAACGCACATTTGTCGAATCATTCCAATTCAAACAACGAGCCTTCAAACACAGGCGTTCAAACAGTTTAGCATTTAAGCACATAGCCTTATGGCAAGCATGCTAGACATGGCAACATTCACACTTATGCAAGTATGTTAAAGCGTAAAAACACACCTAGTACTCCAAGCTAGGAAAATATGAGTTAGAAAATAATGCATGATTCCTAACTATGTTAGATGCCTAATGCAACACATGCAATATGCAATTAGTAGGCTCGGCTACTAGTATGGCATATGAATCGATTTGATAACATGCGATTAAACACATATTCAAAGAATTATTTCAAATTACAATGCAGTTAGAATGATGCGCCGAGCCTCGGTGCATGCAATACAAAATGCATGGATGCAAGCATATGGTATACTAATTGAAACATGTCCCTAATCTAACCATCGAAAGCAATTAAATAAAAGGGAGAAAGACGTGGGGTTGGAAGACATACACACGCACACACACTTATTACAACATTACGCCCTCGCAAAAGAGGGTCTGAATGAATAAGAGCTAAGCCAATCTAAGCTAAGCTAATCACTAATTATTACAACATTTTAACTAACTAGTAAACTAATTAATTAATTTACAACACAAATGTACACGAACTAAACATTTAAGATATTAAACTATGTTGCCACTGCTCCGCCTTGGGAAGTGGAAGATGCACATGCTCAGTTTTCGCCCTAAAAAGACCTCCGTTTTGCCCTCGAAAGTCTCTGTTTGCAGGGTTGAGCATTTCTAGAATCTTTCTGCACCACCTTACCAAATCTTTGCTGAGATTTACATCAGTGGCCTATCGGCCATGAAGGGATTCTGCCGGCCATTTGCCAGCCAGAGAGGTGACCTGCTGGCCAGAAATGATGCACTGCCGGCTATGAGTGGTGGCCTACCGACCACTGATGCACTGGGTCATCATACTGCAACAGAGTACAAACAGAGCAAAAAGAGGATTTTTCTAAGGATTTGTTTGTACTATATCCCTCCTTATCATCTCAATATCTCAAAAGAGTGACACATTTGGATCCAAAAACCACCAATCAATCAAGTTCATTGCATGATGGCCAAAGATCCAAGTTGTACAATTTCGATAAATGCACAAATAGGACCAACAAGACCACCACCATATTATGCATGATCAAGGGCAATGGAGACCTAGGAAAGTAGCATATTTCATCACTTTTGAGTATGAAATGTCCCATTTTCCTTGTGTTCAAATTAACGTCTGATTTACGAGATGCTAGATTTATTGATTTTAATGATAGTATTATAGGAATGATGGAATCTGGCCTTCACAAAGAAGCAATTCATTTTAATTGCTTTCCTGATTTTACTCTTAGTCTATGTGATCCACATAAATTAATGTCCGATTTGAACATAAGCAATGCAACACAAAGACATGCTTATCTTGTCACTTTTACTTGTCAATTTTGTTTACACATTTTAATTACCAAATCATTCTTTAATCAATTTGTCCATTGCTGAGTGTCTTCTAAAGTGAAGGAAGTATAAACCAAGGGATAATGTAAGGCAAGAAAGAGATCATGCCTTTGATAATGAACGCTCAAATAGGATTAAACCATTGAGCATAACCTCGATCTCAAGCTTAAAGGATCCCAAGTTTGAAACAACCCTCAAAAGTAAATGAAAGAGTGAAGCAAAGAGGGAGGTTGGAGAGATTTAGGTGTTGAAATTGAGTGATAAAAGCACTAAAAACATGCAACCAAGTCACACCAATTATGTTTAAACCCTTAAAACAACAAGCTAGTGTAAGAATTTACATTACAACTACAAAAAACAAAGTTCAAATGAACAAACAGCCCAAAACAGAGCTAAAGCAGGCCATTTCAGAGGCTAAAACATGTTGGACTTAAGCTAAGTTAAGCTAGAAAAACATGCTAACATGTGAAGCTAACTAAGCATGCAAACAAGACACAAGGAGGGGAGGCTAACCCCTCCAATTTTGGACTTCAAAATGAGATTTTTGCTACTGAAAAGACTCTGAAATTCAGTGGTTAAAAGGCCCAAAAAAGTTGGTTTGAAAGTGACGGATAAAGGCACAAAAGCTTTATAAACTAAGAAGCAAGAAGGGTGAACCACCCCCTAACTAAAAAAAGGCTCAAACCACCATTTTTAAGCCATAAAAATAGAGCTTTTTACAGTTCAAAACCAGCCCCAAAAACAATTGAAAAAGATAGCAAAACAAGTATTGAAAACAAGATAACAAGACTAGTATTCTACCTCTTGAAGTAAAGAACACTTTAGGCATAAGCTCAAGCCAAAACCACCTTCAAGAGCTCCAAGAAGGCCCCAAGGAACCTCAGCTCAAAGGTGAGAGGATTTGGTTTATGAGAAGTAGGCAAAAGTGTAGAGAAACTAGACAAACACACATAATTTTGCAAGAGAGAGAGGGAAATCTAGAGAGAGAAAATTTTTATGTCAAATTTTTCTAACCCTTACACATGAGAGAGAGGGGTCCTACATATTGAAAACACAAATTTCCCTCACAAACATCCAGCCGCACACATGTAGGAAGATGCATGAATTTGTGCAAACAGCTGGCACAAAATATCACAAAATATCTGCAGCATACAATGGTGGGTGGCCGGCCATTAGTGGTGGCCGGCAAGGCTTCATTGATGGTAGACAATGCACATTAATGTCCTGTAGAGGAGAAGTGGTGGCTGGCAGCCTCCAAGGATGGCTGGCAGGCCATCAGAAACTTAAGGTTGAAAAGACCCAAGCATGGTCCAAAGATGAGACAAAATGGATGCAGGGTTTGAAATGCTCAAAGCTATGGCATTCCGCTAGAGACTTCGCGCGTCCGGCAATCAAACAGACTCATCATCGGATGTACCTGCAAGAACACCCAAGTCTTAAAGGGCCGTCAAAAATGGGGTGTCTACACCAAGTATCCCAAGAACTTGTTTACATACCACGTCGGCTAAGACTTACTCTATCCTTTATGAGCAAGATCATCACTCGTTGGTTGTCTATGACCAAGACTCCACAGTCTACTTTATCAATGATCAAGAATCAAGAACCAAGTTCTTCGAGTTCCTTAACCGAGATTGCTCCTTTAGCCGAGGTTTTTACTTCATTAAATCAAGAACTCCAAAGTTCTATCTGCGCATGAGCTATCACGCACGGTTTTCTCAATCATTTTATCCATGTGTCCTTTTCTCATTGATTCGTACCTAACACACGCCATCAGGTCGCGTCGCTTCTACGCACGCCGCCTGGAAGACACGTCGTCCAAGGCATATCAATATGGTTTGCCATCTTTTCGCATTTTAACAAAACATCTCCCTCTCTCTCTGCCTCTTCACTTTACATTCTTGCCTTCTTTCTGCGTTTCAAGATTTTCTCTCTCTTAACAAATTCTCTACCTCCATTGTTGTTTTCATCGAGCTCTCTGCAACTGTACTCCGTTCATCTCCTTTTGCGAAGCTTTCACCATTCTACGCCACTTATTTCCACCGTCTGACTCCGGCGAACCTCAACCTCGGACCCAACTGGTGAGTTCTTTGTTCTTTTTCAATTTTCAGTTTTCAGTTTCAATCTTTCATGATTTTGAATACATTTCCCCTTTTATCATCTATCCATTTTTTGTTATTGAATCACTTGGATGTAAAACATGTTTGTTTGCGATTCTGTGTTGTTCAATCTGCCTCTGGGTCTATATATGCACATGCGAACTGTTCACATGATGTTTTAGCAATTTTACCACTATTCTTTGGTTTTTGCACGTCTGCACACGCTTACACAGTGTTCTTGAATTTCTGTTTGTTTTCTTGAGTCTGAATCATTTCTCTTTTTCTGTTTTTCTTGCTTATTTCCAGATCTTTCCCTTAATTTCCTATTTTCCGTATAGATTTAGGTTTGGGTTTTGATAGAAACGACATTCCTTAGAAAAATTGAAACAAATTCCCCCTAAATCTTGAAAAACCCTTGCCCTAGTTCCTATTTAGAGTTTAGTCGAGGTCTTTTAAACCCATACCAACCACTCTTCTGAAATCTTGCACCTTTTTCCTTTAGCCGACATCATGGGTATGTTCAGGTGGAGGGTAGATACCCCAAAAAAACTTGAGTACTTTAGGAGAGAGTTCTCTATCCCAGTCGATGTTCATCTTAGGCTGGTAGGGGAGAAGGACTCCATTATGCTTGATGGGGACTCCATGCCTTTCCCCGTAGTTACTTTCATAGAGTGTGGACTTAGGTTCTCTCTAAACATTCTTCTCCAAGAAATTCTTCACTACTATAAGCTCAACCCCATGCAGTTAGCCATCAACTCATACCGGGTTATCAATGGCATAATTGAACTAGCACTCCGAGAAAAAGCTAGAATCACTTTAGCCGACATTCAATTTTGCTATACCATGTGTGGACTCAAGTTTGAAAAAGGCTGCTGTAGACACCCCATTTTTTACCGCCCTTAAGACATGGGCGCCACTGATTGTTTACTTGGTGATGAAAGTTGTGCAGTGCAAAGGATCGATTTCTTCGGTAAGGAGAGAGTCAAATCCCAACTTCACACCCCTTTTTGGACCAAAACTATTTTGAATGGTTTTCAGACGTTAAAACCCTCTCTTTCAAAATATTTTCGAAAAGAGTTCCTACGATGTTCCGACGCTCGAATTTTGTTAAATGTTGCGCTTTTCGATAAACTGAGCAAGGACAAAGTGGAAATGAATGAAAGAGAAGTGAACTCTTTGAAAAATATTTAAAAACACCTTATTTCGGGGTTTGGAGTTGAAGAAAAGAGAAGAGGAGAGAAAAAAACTAGTTTGGGAGAAGTTCGGCATGAATCCGGGTAGGACTAAAACTGAGCGGCTTCACTAAAATGAGCATAACATTTCACACACTTAGCATTTTGATATGAGGCTACCACCATTGGAAACAAGACTTCAAGGGATTCAATTTAGGCACAAGAATAACCTAAAACGAAGTCCATATGAAGGAGTTATGCCTGTTTAAGTTGGATCCGGAGAGCAGATTTTCTCTGCCAGCCACTGGTGAAGGGTGCCGGCCATGGATGATGCAGTGCAGGCCATTTATGGTCCTTGCCGGCCAGAAATGACGTAGTGCCATCCATCAATGATCCCCTTCCGGCAAATGATGTCAAAACTCATTTTTTCTTGCAGATATTTACCTCCAGCTGTTCCCACATTGCTCCAGCTATCCTGTATTCAGATATTTCGACCAAGGCTCTCATTTTTGCTGTATATGAAGGCCATATCTATCATTTTGAGGAGGTTAGCAAGTTTGGGAGCCTCTCTCTCTAAAATCCCTCTCTCTCTACAAAATTTTCAGAGCAAAATCTCTACCTCTCTCTCCAGAGTTCTCTCTCTCTTGCCCTTTTGTGCATAGAAGTAGAGAAACACTTCTAGTTTGCCTAGACATCCTTCATCAAATTTGCATATCTTTGGGCTGAGGTCCCTTGGATCCTAATTTGAGATCTCAAAGTTGGTTTTAGCATAGACAATTTGTTGTTTTGCTGCTGTGCTTCAAGGGTAATCACTTTTCCCCTTTTAAGCTCATTTTTGCATACTAGTTTGGCCACCTTTGCATGCTGTTTTTGGTCTACTTGTAACCTACAAAAACCTCTATTTTTAGGTGTTAAAAATGGTGGTTTGAGGCCCTTTTGGGGTTAGGGGTGTTCTCCTTTCTTTTGTGGCTTATTTGCTAAGCTTTGTGCCATCTTTTAAAGCCTTTAAAACAATTCTTTTTTGGCCTTTTAACCCCTAAATTCTAGAGGAATCTCAGTGGTAGAAACTTGGTTTTGAGGTCCAAAATAGAAGGGGGTGGCCTCCCCTCCTTATGTCTTCTTTGCATGTATTGATGGCCTAGCATATGAGCATTTGTTTCTACCTTTTTGTGGCTTAGTTCAAGCATGTTTTAGGCTCTAATTTAACATGTTTTAACTCTGTTTTTGGCTAGTTTGGCCACTTGTGGCTTGCGTCTTACACTTGTAGTGTAATCTTGCTTACTAGCTTAGCATGCTTAATGTTTTAACCTATTATTCTTGCATGTGTTGGCTCCACTCCAGCATGTTTTTGGCCTTGTTTTGACATGATTAAATCTTTTTTTGAATAGTCTTGATCATATGAGGCTTGGTTTGTATAGCTATAGTGTAAATGCCCTTGACTAGTTTTGAGTTTGAAGGTCTTTAAGCATGCTTTGCTTGGGTTATTTGCATGTCATAGCATCATTTCACACATGATTTCAATACATATAGCCTTGTCACACTCTCACATATTCCACTCTATCATCACTTTTGAGAGGTGTGTTTTGTGCCTTGTTTATGAGCCAATGAATGAGCATGCTTTTTCTTACCTTTTGTGCCTAAGTTTCAGCATGATTAGGCCACTATTTTGGCATGATGTAGCTCTGTTTTGAGCTGATTTGGTCATTTGAGCATTGTATTGCATGTCTCTAGTGTTGTGTCCTTCACTAGCTCTAATGCTTTGGCCTCTAACATGTTGTGCATGTGTTGCTTGCACGTTGTAGCATTATTTGTCATGCCATTTCAGCACTGAAATTATGCAACCTCTCTTTTTCTTCACTTTTAATTTGCCTTGAGGGTTGGTTAA
The DNA here is from genome assembly GCF_004153795.1 of Camellia sinensis. Taxonomy (NCBI): domain Eukaryota; kingdom Viridiplantae; phylum Streptophyta; class Magnoliopsida; order Ericales; family Theaceae; genus Camellia; species Camellia sinensis. The sequence goes on along the minus strand of NW_021025276.1, from coordinate 13,521 downwards.
CCTTATGCATGTGTTTAAGCTTGAGGTAGAGTTCATGCTCAATGGCTTTCACTCTCTTTTGAGGGTTTCTACTAGCCAAAGGCATGAATTCCCTCATGTCTTAAACCATCCTTTGATTAATCCCTCTTCCATTAGAGGACAATCACTTAGACTTAACCAGTTAATGAATGGCTTGGTAATGTAAAATGTGTAAACAAGAATTGAGCAAAGTAAAACTTGTGCAAGATAAGCATGTGTGTTGCATTGCATGTGTTTGGATCGGACGTTAATCCAAACACGAGAAATGTGAGATGTTTCATACTCATAGTGATGAGGCGTGTCACGTTTCTTGGTCATTGCCTTTGATCTCTCATGATAAGGTAATAGACTTGTGTCTTTGTTTTGTGCATTTATTGAATTTTTGCAAGTTGGATCCTTGGCCATCATGCATCAAAAATGCTTGATTGATGGTTTTGGATCCAATAGCCCCCCTCCTTTGATGTTTTCAGATGATAAGGAGAGGATGCAGTACAAACATATCCTTGGGAGACCCTCTCATTTTCTCTGTTTGAGCTCTGTTGCAGAATGGTGTTACAGCACACCAGTGGCCGGCAGTGCTTCATCAATGGCCGGCAAGGCTTCATCCTTGGCCGACAGTGTCTTTCTTTGGCCGGCAGGTGGCTGACAGCAGCTCCTCATAGCTGGCAGGCCACTGGTGCACCCCTCAGCTGTGAGTTGGTAAGTTGGAGCAGAAAGTTCTTAGAGACACCCTGCAAACAAAGTCTCTCAAGAGCAAACCGGAAGGCTTTTCGGGGCGAGAAACCGAATGCATGCATGCATCTTCTTCAAACAGAGCTAAGGCAGTGGAGTTAACCTTTTACATGTTTAACTAGTATAAATTTGTATTGTAATTTAATTAATTAATTTGTTAATTAGTTAAAGTGTTGTAATAATTAGTAATTAGTTTACTAGTTATTCGTTTGTTTTGTAATAATTAGTCTAATTAGTTTAGATTAGTTTGATTAGCTTAGCTTAGAGTAGCTTAGCTTATTTATTCGGACCCTCATTCGAGAGGGTGCATTGTTGTAATAAGGGTGTGTGTGTATGTGCATGTCTTCCAACCCCACGTCTTTCTCCTTTTTACTTAACCGCTTTCGATGGTCAGTTTTAGGGCATTTTTGGATTAGCATACCTTATGCTTACATGCGTGCATCATTCATTTGTCTTACATGCACCGGGCTAGGCGCATCATTCAAACTGCATTGTATTTCAATACCTCTTTGAATACGTGTATCAATTGTTGCATTCATATGCCATCTTAGATAGCCGAGCCTATTTAGTTGCATTATTGCATGCGTTGCATTAAGCATCTTAACATAGCTAGGATCATGCATGATTTTTAACTAGCTTTTTGTTTTGGCTTGGAGTACACTGTATGTCACGCCCCAAAATTTGGACAATTAAATATTAAATTAGGACTAAACCCCAATCAATATTCCATCATCTAAATCCTAGGGGTGAAACAAAAAAAAAAAACTAAAACGCCAACTAAACCATCCACCATAATCTCATTACTAACAAATACCTCAACATTAAGTGCCAACAACTAGTCAAAACAACTTAAATAAAGTACGGTTACAAACTATTCTAAATTATTCCAATACTAAAGTCATAAAGAGAATAATAAATACATAAACTAATATCAATCCTAAGCTCAATAAAACAAAAGAAGTCCAAACGGCAGGTCCAACACTATCGTAAATCCACGTCACCACCAAAGCCTCTACTAATCCTGCAAAGGAAGCTCAGCTGCGCTCAAACAGAACGCACCCGAGTTGCCAAGAGACAAAACAGGTCAGTATACGAGTATACTGGTATGAGTACAAGATTTAACACCCACATGTCCACTAGACACAGACAAAAATACATTTAATTCTTATCACGGGACAAGACAAGTAGTTCCAACCGTACCGAGACGAATGGGTAGTTTCCCGAGATACGATGGCATTTAGTTTCTTGTCCGTACACAACGAAATATAAATTGATTATAGAATAGACAAAATAGAAATAAAAAATATGGTGGGCCAGCCCTGCATAAAAAGTTAGTATGACCCACCATCCTGCAAAACAAATAAAGTTAGTATAATTTAATCATAAGTAACTTATTAAAAAAATATATAAAATTACACCGTTTCATACTTAAATAATTCGAATTGATCAAAACTCAAAGAACGAAATTTGTACAGAATCAAATTTCCTATAAGACAGCGCGAACGAATTTAACAGAAACTGAACAGGTTAAGAGAAAAACTTGATATAAAAATCTAGACAGAACTCAATCGAAAAATCTGAAGCTGAAAACGAACCAAAACTGCCCTAAGATGAATTTTTTCGAAAAATTTCAGAACACGAAAAGTGTGCAGAATAATGTTTTACTTCAGTTTACGCGAAACCAATAAAAATGAGCTTGTTTCGTGGGTTAAAACAACCTATAAAATCTGCATTACCAAAATGAATCAAACCGAAAATAACCAAGATCCTCCGATTATAAGTTCTAATCGATCTTTTTAATAAAAAGCTACAACACAAAAGTTGTTCAAAATCACGTATACATGCCTCTCCTCAAATTTCATAATTTATCAAGGTCGTTTACTATATATTTTTTTATCATGTATATAACAGTACCATACACACTATACTAATAAATTCATAATTAAATTCTTTGTTCCTTAACTCCACCACTTCGGCCCTCCCCTTCCGGCCTACACATATATCCCATGTGCCTCCCGTATACCTAACACCGCTCCGAAGCCAAACTTGTACGGGGATATCGTCCCGAGTTTGACTCACACTCCCCGGATGGTTAGCATATACGTACGCGCGCAAATCAAAGCACTCGTCTACTCATGAGAACGAGGCAACAATATATATATACACAACATCTCACACATGAGAATAAACATAACAATGCCGAGCCTAAGGCATTCAAATAAATCTCATAATCCTCACTTTTTTTTTATACACTTTTTCTCCCCATCACTCAAATAAAACAACAATCCATGGAGTCATGGTGAAGTATACGAAATTTATCTATAGGTTCATAATTAATCTTAATTCATATGACCATGAATGTAATTACAACCATAAAATAAATCCATATAAAAATCATAAACATGGCATGCACAACTGATCCAAATAAGTAAAATCAATCCTTCATTTACATGCAAATACAAAATCAATCCAACAACAAATAAAAATAAATAAATAAATAAAAACAACGAATCAATCCATCCTCTAACCAATATCTATGGATTCTAAGTTTATTTTAATTTTATATAATCATGAGTGTGATTACAATCATAAAATAAATCCATATAAAAATCCTAAACCTTACATATACAACTAATCAAAACAATTAAAATCAATCAACCATCTAAAAACCCTAAACCTTACATAAACAACTAATCAAAATAATTAAAATCAATCAATCAACTATAAACCCTAAACTTTACATACACAACTAAACCAAATAATTAAAATTAATCAATCATCTAAAAACCCTAAACTTTACCTACACAATTAATCAAAGTAATTAAAATTAATCAATTATCTAAGAACCCTAAACTTTACATACACCACTAGTTAAAATAATTAAAATCAATCTATCATCTTTGTGTGAATACAAAATCAAACTAATATCAAATAAATAAATAAAAACAAAGAATTAAATATAAATCAAGGGAAGTGGATTTTGTACTCACAATTATTTTTCAAGATCAAAGAATCACTCAAAGAATTAATAGTCACCCAAAATAAAACCCTAAACCTTGCATACCCAACTAATGCAAATAATTAAAATCAATCAATCATCCAAAAACTCTAAACCTTACATATACGTCTAATCAAAATAATTAAAAATTAGTCAATCATTTAAAAATTCTAAACCTTACATATCCAACTAATTAAAATAATTACAATCAATTAATTATTTAAAAATCTTCAACCTTACATATACATCTAATCAACATAATTAAAATTAATCTATCATCTATAAATCCTAAACCTTAGATATACATCTAATCAACATAATTAAAATTAATGAATCGTCTAAAAATCCTAACCATACATACTCAAATAATTAAAATTATTACAATCAATTAATCATCTAAAAATTCTAAACCTTACGTATACGTCTAATCAACATAATTAAAATTTAATCAATCATCTAAAAAATCCTAAACCTTACATACTCAACTAATTAAAATTATTACAATCAATTAATCATCTAAAAACCTTAAACCTTACATATACGTCTAATCAACGTAATTAAAATTAATCAATCATCTAAAAAAAATCCCAAACCTTACATACCCAACTAATTAAAATTATTATAATCAATTAATCATTTAAAAATCCTAAACCTACATATACGTCTAATCAACATAATTAAACTTAATCAATCATCTAAAAAAAAATCTCAAACCTTATATACCCAACTAATTTAAATTATTAAAATCAATTAATCATCTAAAAATTCTAAACCTTACATATACATCTAATCAACATAATTAAAATTAATCAATCATCTAAAAAACAATCATAAACCTTACATACCCAATTAATCAAAACAATTAAAATCGCTCTGTCATCTTCATATCAATACAAAAATCAAATCAATATTAAATAAATACAAATAAATAAATATAACGAATCAAATATAAACAAAGAAAAATGAGTTTTGTGCTCACAATTATTTTTGATGATTGAAGCAATATCTAGAAGATTAATTGAACCACCAAAGTAAAACCCTAACCCCCTTTCTTTTCTTTTTTTTTTCTTTCTTTTCTTTCGACGCCACACACACTCACACGGAGAGCACTCTCTTTTTTTTTCTTGGATGATCAATCTCTCTCTCTCTCTCTCTCTCTCTCTCTCTCTCGGCCTTGCCGCCGCACAATACTTCTGTTTTCTTTCTTTTGTTTATAACCTAATAATTATTATATTATAATATAACCTAATCTCATTCTAACCCTAATAAATTATTATAATATACTATATTATGTAATACACATAATTATAATATATATAAAAATAAAATAATATATATATATATATATAAAACACCTCTTTTTTTATATCATAAATAAATATATATAAATATATGAATTAATTGAATAACACAATAAATTTATTAATTACAACCTTAAATTCGTTAAATATCACATTAACTAAACAACACATTAAATTCTCATGTAAACCGCACAATTAATAAAGCCAAATATAAAATAAGATAATAAAAATAATAAGTAATGACTTAAGAAAATTAGGGCCGCTACAATATACACACCTCAAAAGAATCTCATCCCGAGATTCGATAGGAAAGAATAGTAAAGAAAAAGCTCCGGGTGCAATTCCCGACACTAAGTCAATGCACAATTCTACTACCCGTCGGGGTGGAGGCCTATGTGTCTCCTGAAATGTACCTTCAAACTCACATACCATATCTATCTCAGTAATATTCTGCTTAGAGATTTCTACCGAGCACAGAAGACTTGTCCTCACTAACACTCTTCTACCGCTATAAGTGTGGATAAGCCGTGACCTACTAGTAATATCTATATTTATAGTCCTTCTAGCACAATCTAGAGTTACAAAATGCTTTCGCAGGCAATCCATACCCAAAATAATTGTGAACCCTTCAAACCCTAACACAATTAGGTCTGCATGCAAGACTCTACCCGCAAAATCAATCTCAAAATCTTTACACAACTCATAAAGAGTAACTGCCCCTCCTAAAGGGGTCTCAACACGAATAGGTCTAGACAAGGAGGTAGTTACAAGGTGTTCTCTTTCTACAAACTGCCTAGATATGAAACAATGAGAGACACTAGTATCAAAAAGTACTCTAATCGGTTCAAAAAAAAAATTAAAGGTACCTTCCAGCCATCACCTTCAAGTTAAACACATAAGAAGAATTCGTTCTTAAATACTTATAATAAATTCAACGACCAAACTAAACCAGCTAACCCATGTTTCTACAATCCGAGGATCACCTAAACACTCACAAGTCTAGGGTAACCTAGAGCTCTGATACCAAACTGTCACGCCCCAAAATTTGGAAAATTAAATATTAAATTAGGACTAAACCCCAATCAATATTCCATCATCCAAATCCTAGGGGTGAAACAAAAAAAAAACTAAAACGCCAACTAAACCATCCACCATAATCTCATTACTAACAAATACCTCAACATTAAGTGCCAACAACTAGTCAAAACAACTTAAATAAAGTACGGTTACAAACCATTCTAAATTATTCCAATACTAAAGTCATAAAGAGAATAATAAATACATAGACTAATATCAATCCAAAGCTCAATAAAACAAAAGAAGTCCAAACCGCAGGTCCAACACTATCGTAAATCCACGTCACCACCAAAGCCTCTACTAATCCTGCAAAGGAAGCTCAGTTGCGCTCAAACAGAGCGCACCCGAGTTGCCAAGAGACAAAATGGGTCAGTATACGGGTATACTGGTATGAGTACAAGATTTAACACCCACGTGTCCACCAGACACAGACAAAAATACATTTAATTCTTATCACGGGACAAGACAAGTAGTTCCGACCGTATCGAGACGAATGGGTAGTTTCCCAAGATACGATGGCATTTAGTTTCTTGTCCGTACACAACGAAATATAAATTGATTATAGAATAGACAAAATAGAAATAAAAAATATGGTGTGTAACGCCCTCAAAATAATAACAATAAACCCATCAATATAGACATGCATCGATATATAAAAGTCCCACATTCTGCTATTCATCAGAGTTTCATTACAAAAAGTATTACATGTTAACAACAAAAGCGAATGCCCTAGGGGCTTACAGTTTTCCAAGTTAACACTTGGATACAAAAAGGGAGCACTAGCTCAATTACACCTTAAGCCCTTGGCTTGAATTTACATGTAATACATTAAAAGAGAAAAGACAACAAAAGACTATCAGCCTCAAGCCTCCCAAGCTATGTCCTTGGAGGTGGCATGCTACCTATACCTGAAAATGATGTTCCCATATAGGGTGAGCCACAGCCCAATAGAAATACACTAAACCAAATATGAACAATGACTAAAAGATTAGCAGTTAATAGATGGCCAACACTGATACTTTCACTTATAACACTTTACGGTTTCATGACATAAAAGTCCATGTTACAGTCCATTTTCCAATTCTCTTCAATTCTCAATTTATAACCATGGCTCAGAACCTGGCCAAACAACTTATATGAGACAGTAACTCATATTAAACACTTTCCCATTTCATAATAGATAAGCATACTAGCTATATCACACACCAACAGATAAGCATACAAGCTATATCATCAATTCCATAGATATGCATAAGAGCACTATCACACTTCCAAGGACAAGCATATGAGCTGTGTCAACACATTTCTAGATAAGCATATGAGCTCTATCTATGGAGTCCATCCCCTATCTTCTCCCAACAACATCCGGTTTAGAGGTCCATCCCCTATCTTCTCCTAAACCGTGAAGTACATCCCCTATCTCCTCCAACACGACACAACGCATATAAACAATAATTATACACATCATCACATAATACATAAATTTAATGTATTCTTTCAACCGTCATACTCAATGACACATTCCAGTGATTAGTTTCAGCTTGCCTAATCATCATGCATTGTCTACAACAATCAAGACTATCCTCCACCGATAGCCCAAAGCAGTTATTACTATACAGAAAATAAATGCAACAATGGATATATAATCAACATTTCAACTAGGTGGGCAATAAATAATCCAACCACACCCTTTAATCCCATACCTTTCCAAATCAATTCCTCATTTCTCATAATTAATTATGCAAATTAATTAACCAATGTAATTAGGGCATTTTCCATAATTAACATTACAACCCTTAGGTTCTATTTTCATTAATGTTTTAACATTAATTTCACTTTTCCATGCCAAACATGCATCTAGGTTTTATATTGTTAAAACCCTAACTTTTGTAAATTTACACAAAAGCCCCAAACTTTTACAAAATTATCAAACCAACCTTAACATCTCAAAATACTAAAATTTAAAGGCAAAGCCCATAGTGAGGAGTAGGTTATCCCTACCTCAAAAGATGACTGCCAACCAATAAGGTGAAGAAAACGAAAATGCTCCAAACCACGAATTTCTCAGATCAAAAGATAGCCCTCGACGATCAACAACCTTTTTGTAAAGGCCAAAGGTGAGGAAATCACTCCTACTAGATCAATACCTAGAGAGAAGGTAGAGTTCTAGAGTGAGAAGCTCAACAATGGGGATTTTGGAAAAGTAAGAGAGAGAAGAAAAGTGAAAAAGTGATTTAAAATGACCCAGCGGATAACTCATATACGCATGACCCGCTCGAGCGTAGAATAGAGCGCTCGAGCGTAAAGCGCAAACATCTGGTCCTGCTCGAGCGCATAGATAACCGCTCGAGCGCCAAGAAACAAAAGCAAAACACATCCGCTCGAGCATGAAAACCAGTCCGCTCGAGCGCAGATTTTCATCTCCCAGAACTTTACAGGAAAAGGGCTACCCGCTCGAGCGCCAACAATACCGCTCGAGCACGACCCGCTCGAGCGCAAGAAACCCGCTCGAGCGTAGAAAACACACCTGCAGAAGTTTTGCAGGCCCACGAAATACTGGAAGTGTGTAAACCCCGCTCGAGCGCAATAAGACCCGCTCGAGCGGACCGCCTAAAAACTGGGCAACAAGGAATTGAAACCAAGGCCTAACCAACTTGTAACAACCCTGCCCAAAACATCCTAAAACTCAATCAAGCGGAATTAAAGGACGACAACAAGATAGATACAACTACCAACTTCACGGAACCGAGTCTGGAATACAACAGAACAGTAAAGGGACAACCGGGATCGCTATATGGTGGGTCAGTCAAAACTCAAAGAACGAAAGTTGTATAGAATCAAATTTCCTATAAGACAATGCGAACGAATTTAATAGAAACTGAACAAGTTAAGAGAAAAACTTGATATAAAAATCTAGACAGAACTCAATCGAAAAATCGGAAGCTGAAAATGAACCAAAACTGCCCTAAGATGATTTTTTTCGAAAAATTTCAAAACACGAAAAGTGTGCAGAATAATGTTTTACTTCAGTTTACGCGAAACCAATAAAAATGAGCTCGTTTCGTGGGTTAAAACAACCTATAAAATCTGCATTACCAAAATGAATCAAACCGACAATAACCAAGATCCTCCGATTATAAGTTCTAATCGATCTTTTTAATAAAAAGCTACAACACAAAAGTTGTTCAAAATCACGTATACATGCCTCTCCTCAAATTAAATAATTTATCAAGGTCGTTTACTATATTTTTTTTTATCATGTATATAACAGTACCATACACACTATACTAATAAATTCATAATTAAATTCTTTGTTCCTTAACTTCATCACTTCGGCTCTCCCCTTCCGGCCTACACATATATCCCATGTGCCTCCCGTATACCTAACACCGCTCCGAAGCCAAACTTGTACGGGGATATCGTCCCGAGTTTGACTCACACTCCCCGGATGGTTAGCATATACGTACGCGCGTAAATCAAAGCACTCATCTACTCATGAGAAGGATGCAATAATATATATATACACAACATCTCACACATGAGAATAAACATAACAATGCCGAGCCTAAGGCATTCAAATAAATCTCATAATCCTCACTTTTTTTTTTTATACACTCTCTCTCCCCATCACTCAAATAAAACAACAATCCACGGAGTCATGGTGAAGTATACGGAATTTATCTATTGGTTCATAATTAATTTTAATTCATATGACCATGAATGTAATTACAACCATAAAATAAATCCATATAAAAATCATAAACATGGCATACACAACTGATCCAAATAAGTAAAATCAATCCTTCATTTACATGCAAATACAAAATCAATCCAACAACAAATAAAAATAAATAAATAAAAACAACGAATCAATCCATCCTCTAACCAATATCTATGGATTCTAAGTTTATTTTAATTTTATATAATCATGAGTGTGATTACAATCATAAAATCAATCCATATAAAAACCATAAACCTTGCATATACAACTAATCAAAACAATTAAAATCAATCAATCATCTAAAAACCCTAAACCTTACATAAATAACTAATCAAAATAATTAAAATCAATCAATCATCTATAAACTCTAAACCTTACATACACAACTAAACAAAATAATTAAAATTAATCAATCATCTAAAAACCCTAAACTTTACCTACACAACTAATCAAAGTAATTAAAATCAGTCAATTATCTGAGAACCCTAAACTTTACATACACCACTAGTCAAAATAATTAAAATCAATCTATCATCTTTGTGTGAATACAAAATCAAACTAATATCAAATAAATAAATAAAACAAACAATTAAATATAAATCAAGGGAAGTGGATTTTGTACTCACAATTATTTTTCAAGATCAAAGAATCACTCAAAGAATTAATAAAGTCACCCAAAATAAAACCCTAAACCTTGCATACCCAACTAATGCAAATAATTAAAATCAATCAATTATCCAAAAACTCTAAACCTTACATATACGTCTAATCAAAATAATTAAAAATTAGTCAATCATTTAAAAATTCTAAACCTTACATATCCAACTAATTAAAATAATTACAATCAATTAATTATCTAAAAATCTTCAACCTTACATATACATCTAATCAACATAATTAAAATTAATCAATCATCTAAAAATCATAAACCTTACATATATATCTAATCAACATAATTAAAATTAATCAATCATCTAAAAATCCTAAACTTACATACTCAAATAATTAAAATTATTACAATCAATTAATCATCTAAAAATTCTAAACCTTACGTATACGTCTAATCAACATAATTAAAATTAATCAATCATCTAAAAAATCTTAAACCTTACATACTCAACTAATTAAAATTATTACAATCAATTAATCATCTAAAAACCTTAAACCTTACATATACATCTAATCAACATAATTAAACTTAATCAATCATCTAAAAAAAATCCCAAACCTTACATATCCAACTAATTTAAATTATTAAAATCAATTAATCATTTAAAAATTCTAAACCTTACATATACGTCTAATCAACATAATTAAAATTAATCAATCATCTAAAAAAAAATCATAAACCTTACATGCCCAATTAATCAAAACAATTAAAATCCATTTGTCATCTTCATGTCAATACAAAAATCAAATCAATATTAAATAAATACAAATAAATAAATATAACGAATCAAATATAAACAAAGAAAAATGAGTTTTGTACTCACAATTATTTTTGATGATTGAAGCAATATCTAGAAGATTAATTGAACCACCAAAGTAAAACCCTAACCCCCTTTCTTCTTCTTTTTTTCCTTTTTTTTTCTTTTTCTTTTTCTTTCTTTTCTTTCCACGCCAAACACACTCACACAGAGAGCACTCTCTCTTTTTTTTTTCTTGGATGATCAATCTCTCTCTCTCTCTCTCTCTCTCTCTCTCTCTCTCTCTCTACCTTGTTCATTCTCTCTCTCTCTCTCTCTCTCTCTCTCTCTCTCTCTCTCGGCCTTGCCGCCGCACAATACTTCTCTTTTCTTTCTTTTGTTTATAACCTAATAATTATTATATTATAATATAACATAATCTCATTCTAACCCTAATAAATTATTATAATATACTATATTATGTAATACACATAATTATAATATATATAAGTATAAAATTATATATATATATATATATAAAACGCCTCTTTTTTTATAACAAAAATAAATATATAAATATATGAATTAATTGAATAACACAATAAATTTATTAATTACAACCTTAAATTCGTTAAATCTCACATTAACTAAACAATACATTAAATTCTCATATAAACTGCACAATTAATAAAGCCAAATATAAAATAAGATAATAAAAATAATAAGTAATGACTTAAGAAAATTAGCGCCGCTACACTGTAAGTATTACGCTTTAGCATACTTGCATGAGTGTGAGTGTTTCCATGATAGCATGCTTACCATGAGGCTATTTGCTTAAATACTTAACTGCATGAATGCCTGTGGGTGGAGGCTTGATTGCCTGAATTGGAACAACTCGCTAATTATGAGTTTTAAGCCCACTTTGCGAAGTGGCAAAATCATGTTTTAAAGCCCACTTTGAGGGTGACAAATCCGCGCTTTAGCCTACTTGCGAGTAGCACCTTCAAACCATTTTCGAAAACAAACATGAGTTGTTTTGTTCCAATTCTCTTGATTGAGTCTATACTTATATGTTGTGCGCATCACATAGTAAAGATAGATTAATAATCGGAATAAGAACACGTGTGTTTATCAAACAACATATCATGCTTAGTAGAGGCCAATCCTTTGATCGGGCGAGCGGGGGTGCTCATTTCAAGACCTTCCCCTCTCGTACCCAAGTTCCCGAGTCGAGGCAACTTTAGTGATGACGGACACGTGGCCTTTGGCACAAGTCAGGGTTTCCTAAATTTTCTAAAAATAAAATATTTAGGTGGCGACTCTGTAATTTGGCAAAACAGTCCATGTTTGGCGCTTTTTATTCAAAATTGATTTTTCAAAATGATTTGCCAGATTTAGACTCTTTGGTGTTCATCAGTCTCACATTGCACTTTGTGAGATTAGATTCAGAACTGTGACAGGAGTCTGAACTGTAGTAAGACCAATTCGCGCCCTCTCCGAATGGAGGGTGCGCAAAGAAAGTCTAGTGCTACAGCTACATATACTACCTAAAGCCCAGATCCACCACCTTCAAACTTATTGCTGACCTTCCAGACTCCAACAAGGGTGCTGGAGATGATTAGTTCATCGTCTCGAGCAACTGGGAGTTCTCACATGATGACGACCTCCACCTTTATCCCTTGAGCCGAACAATGTTTAAAGAGGGTGATGGTAAGGATTGAGTCATTCTTCTAATCACATTTCTATTTTAGGACTTATCAAATTGATATATCTATGTCTAAATACTTTTGCCTTCTTACTTTTTTTTTTTTTTTTTTTTTTTTTTCTTTTTGCAGCCTCTCCCCAGCCGCAAAGGGATTTCGGCAATCCTTCGTTCCTAGCCGAGACCTGAACAAGGTTATTAGATCTCCCTCTGCAGAAACACAAGGCGCCACTTCTCAAACTACATACCAACCTACAAAGTCAGCCTTGCCGGACGTACTCGCCAAAGTAAGACTCCACTATCTGCCACAAACTCCGCCAGCAACTTCATCTCCAAGGCCATATCAGGCCTCCACTTCTGACCCAGCTGAATTAAACCATCTACCTCAGCCCTCAACCTAATTCCTCTATTCTAGTGCCAACACCCGACGTCCAAGTTATAATTTCTACCCCTGCCGGCAAGAACTCGCAACCGCAAACGCCGACTTTCTGACTCATCAGCCTTCGACCCAGAAAACCCACCAACTGCACTTCCAGCTATCCGCCTTCCGCACCAAAGTAACTGTA
>NW_021025275.1:369031-380919 GCF_004153795.1 Camellia sinensis | reverse complement strand
GCGCAACATTTAACAAAATGCGAGTGTCGGAACGTCGTAGAAACTTCATTTTCCAAACATTTTGAAAGAGAGGGTTTCAAGGTCTAAAATTTTTTGATCAAGATTGTTTTGGTCCAAAAGGGGTATGAAGTTGAAATTAGTCTCTCTTCTTGCCGAAGAAATTGAACTTTTGCCCTGTACACATTTCTCCACCAAGTAAACCATCAGTAGTGCCCAAGTCTTAAGGGTGGTCAAAAATGTGGAATTGGTGGTCTCCACACTAAAAGCAAGCCAATGGTGGGGTGGGAATCCAGAAAATGTGGACCACAGACCAAGAAAATTAGTTTCCTGACCAGAAAATCGGTTGGCGGGGAGAAAAGTGGTCTCCAAGGATAAAAGCTGGTTTTCCACCCTTGTACCACTTCCCAAACATAGAAAGTAAGGTTTGTACCCAAGACAAACCAAAACAGATGCAAGACGAGGGTTCGAGAGGCAAGACGCATGGCTGGGAGCCCTGAAAACCAACTGCTGAGCATCAAAAGTGGCGTACGACCACAAAAGTGGTCTCCCTGACCACAATATTCCTCTAGATAGAGGAAACAAGGTGTGTTTCAAAAACCATGCCAAACGGAGAATGTTAAGCGGTCCCGAGCCGAGGCGCGCGGCCGACGGCTCTAAAAACCAAAAACTAGTCTCCAAATGGGAACAGTGGCCTACGACCACGAAAAGTAGTCTATGACCACTGAGAGATGGTCTACAAGACCTCTCTCTCCCTTCGGGAAGAGAAAACAAGACTTGGTCCACGGACCGAGTCAAAGCACAAAGGGTCCCAAGGTCCGGAGGCGAGGCTCTCAGCTTAGAACTCCGAAACCTCGAAACGAACACAACATGCGCAATCACCGAGCGCTCAATCGATGACGTCTGAGTCTTAAGGTCGGTCAAAAATGGGGTGTCTACAGTTGCCCCTCTTTGACAGAACTCGGAAGTCAAGAAGTGACGGGAGTGAATGTCAAAGCCCAGAGACGACCCATTTTTTACAAGGCCGAAGACTTGGACAAACAAACAAAATACAGATGTAGTTGGTTGAACCCGCAGGCTGCCTACGTGGCTTTGCAAGGAATCAAACCAGCGTAATTCAGGGGCAGGATGCAAAATGTTTTACAGGAAGATTTTGATAATTGGACTTATACGCTACGCGAAGCCGATTTGGGTGGTGTGAACAGACAGGCGCACATGGTGTTGTTAACCGATTTTGATAATTGGACATACACGCTACGCGAATCCGATTTGATAATTCAGGATTTATGCAATGCTATGCAATGTAATAGCTAGGAAGTGAAGGTACCTTGCAGGGGCAATTGGCAATGACCTATATCTCATGCTGCTGGGGACCTTTCCCTTCTTCTAGGTTGAACCGCAGGTACTACTTCTCTCCCTGACTATGGTCGCAGCTTTCCCTATTCTCCAACAGGGTGACACACTAGGTTGGTTCAGTATCCAGAATTGAGGCGCATACACATGCTATCTCAATCTATGGGGCTGGCATACATATTTCAAGCCGAGGATATACCCCTGGGTATTTAAACCAGACTTTAGTCTCGAAAATCCCGAACCTTTGTGTTCTAGGCATGAGCCATTCGAACTCTAGTTTCCACCGTCTCAGTTGGTCTCCAAGGAACTCACCGTAAACATAAGCAGGTGGCTATACCAGACCACCAGAAGTCGTTCGGGCACGACAAACACCAAAAGAATTGCACCTTTAGAGGATTTAAGGTCTCCTAGACTAGAATAAAACAGATATGATGCAGTGGATGTAACAGATAGAGCAATAGATGCAAATGGGATAACGTACTCCAACCACGCTACAATCGTGAGAGGAGGAAGAGCAAAGAAAACTAATCAGGAGCGCATTCCACGCAACCGGAGATAAATTCCAAACACGCTGAAATCGTGTGAGGAAAAAGGACACTATAACCACGATGAAATCACGAGAAGAGGCTCGAAAACAACCGCCTAGGTGCATACACAACACAACCTGAGATGAATTCCAAATACGCTGAAATCGTGAGAGGAGGTCGAAAACAAAAAGCCCAAGCGCACGCGTCCTAAGATAAATTCCAAACACGCTGAAACCGTGTGAGGAAAGGAACACTCAAACCACGCTGAAATCGTGAGAAGAGGCCTGAAAACAACCGCCTAGGTGCATACACACGCAACCTGAGATGAATTCCGAACACGTTGAAATCGTGTGAGGAAAGGGACACTCAAACCATGCTGAAATCGTGAGAAGAGGCCCAAAAACAACCGCCTAGGTGCATACAAAACGCAACCTGAGATAAATTCCAAACACGCTGAAATCGTGTGAGGAAAAGAACACTCTAACCACGCTAAAATCGCGAGAAGAGGCTTGAAAACAACCGCCTCGGTGCATACACAACGCAACCTGAGATGAATTCCAAACACGCTGAAATCGCGAGAAGAGGCTTGAAAACAACCGCCTAGGTGCATACCCATTGGAACCTGAGATGAATTCCAAACACGCTGAAATCGTGTGAGGAAAGGGACACTCAAACCACGCTAAAATCGTGAGAGGAGGTCCGAAACAAACTATCAGTCGCGTGCTCGGCGCAACCTGAGAAAGTCCCGGAGGACAACGATCCAAAACGCCCCTCGGCGTAAAAGGATAAATGGTACAAGATAACACAAGATGTAAATAAACGCAATAAGTGTGATGATACAGTACATGTTACAAGCAATGTAGAGCATGATGTTTAGGGAATGTGTAGACGTCCTCGAATGCCCCGGGAGGGATGACTCCCGTTCTGTTCATTTGGGGTTCACTATAGTTCGGACTCTCAAATTGTCACGGTTCTAAATCTAAACCAAAGAGTCCAAATCCGGCAAATCGTTTTGAGAAAACAGATTTTGAAAGAAGTGCCAAACATGGACTACTTTTCCAGATACAGAGTCGCCACCTAAATGTTTTATTTTGGGGAAATTTAGGAAACCCTGACTCGTTTGCCTAAGGCCACGTGTCCGTCATCACCAAAGTTGCCTCGGCTCGGGAACTTGGGTACGATTGGGGAAGGTCACTTCGTGAGCCCCCCTCTCGCCCCGATCAAAAAACGGCCTCTACTAACCAATGATATCTATTTTGAAACATTATGCGTTCTTTATTCCGGTATTAGCTAATTTACTATGTGATGCGCACAGCATACAAAGTATAGACTGGATCGTCTGAATTGGAACAAAACATTTCATGTTTTGATGGTGCTACCCGCAAGTAGGCTAAGACACGGTTTGCCACCCTCGGTGGGCTTAGAAAAACATAATAATTGCCACTATCTAGTGGGCTTAAAACACACATTTGATGAATTGTTCCAACCAAATAACCCAACCTTCACCCACAGGCATTCAGGCATTATATCACATAGCATATAGCCTCATGGTAAGCATGCTATTCATGGCAGTCACTCACACGCATGCAAGGATGCTAAAGCATAAAACTTGCCGAGTACTCCAAGCCAAAAAGAAGCTTATTAGAAATTCATGCATGATCCTAACTATACAGAAATGCCTAATGCAACACATGCAAAATGCAACTAAAGATAGGCTCGGCTATTTTAAACATGCCATATGAAATGCTATAGCTAACATGTATTCAACTTGGAATTGAAAATACAATGCAGTTAGTATGATGCGCCGAGCCCGTGCATGCAAAAAGATTGATATGATGCAAACATGCTATCATACTGTATGCTAATTGAAACATGCCCTAATCTAACCATCATAAGCTGGTAAATAAAAGGGAGAAAGACGTGGGGTTGGAAGACATACATCACACACACGCACACTTATTACAGTTGTGCCCTCGCTCGGAGGGTCCGAATAAATAATACAGTCCCGAATAAATAATTACAGTCCAAATAATTACAAAACCCTAATTAATTAACAAATTAAATTAGGAAAACAATAAATCGGCATGCAAGCTAGGGACTGCCTCAAATCTGCTCCGGATGATGAATGATGCATGCTCGGGTTGCCTTGTGTGAAGAATCCCTCGCGATGCCCCAGTTTGCCTCTGTTTTCAATTGTTCTCGGAATGCGTGCCAAGCTCCGGAAGGCTGCCGCGGTTTGCCTCTGTTTGCAATTGTCCTTGGGATGCGTGCCAAACTCCGGAAGGTTGCTGACTCTTGATTTACTGTAACAGAGAGCAAGAAAAGGGCATGGCAAAGTATTTTCACATATGTATGCATAACTACCCTTCAGGGAGTGTAGTCCTCGATCCTCGTGCTACCAATCACGCATATCGATGCATGATGGCCGAGGAGTCGGATTGCACGACTCAATATGAAATGAATGCACATATAAACAAAACAAAACCTAAACTCCATCACGGATAATCCGGAGTGTCGGTGACCGGGAATTGAGACACGTTCCGTCACTCTGAGTTTGAAACGTCCCTCGTTTCCCGTGCTCGGGCTAACTCCTATCCCAAACACAATGCAATATGCATGACATGCATGAATGCAATCCTAACATGCGACCTAGCATACACAATGCTATGAAATGGCATACACAATGCACGATGTAACGAGGCATACACAATGCTCTAACATACAACCTAGCATACACAATGCTATGAAATGAAATGGCATACACAATGCAATATGGGCTTACACCAACGTGAGTGGACCTCAGCCGCACTCACATAGGAGGCCATGAGATGAAAAATGAGACACTCGAAATGCATGAACACATGCACGCAAACCGAGGACCGAACCTAAGGCACGAATGCCACTCTACCAAAGCATGGCAAAGCATGGAATATGGCATACAAGCATGCAAATTTCAGTACCAAAATATGATGCAAAGTGACCCCGAAACATGGAAACATGACACCCGATGCATGAAATGAGACCCGAAATGCAAAACTAGGCATACGCAATGGCCTATAGCTATACAAAGCATGCATTATTCGAACATGGAGTGTGAAGATAGATTGAAGGCAGCCTCAAAACAAGCATATTTACAGTTTTAAGCAAGGCCAAACAATGAACACAAATAGGACTAAGATAGCATGCAAAAATGGCCCCAAAAGAGAGATAATGAAGCAAGTAGCAGCTGCTGGCCTTAAATGGCCAAGAGCCCTTCAACAAAGTTGAAGAAGGGCTCAAAATGAAGCTCTTTATAGTTTTCAACAAGCCACGGATCTAAACACAAACAGGCCTAAAACAATGTGCAAGAAATGGGCCAAAAGGGAGACAAAGAAGCAAGTCATGGTTGCTGGCCCCAAAAAGAGGAGGGCCCTTCAACAAAGTTGAAGAGGGGCCAAAAATATGGTATTTTACAATTAGTGACCAAACCCAAAACAGTGCACATGCAAGCCTAAAATACTATGTAAAATAAGGCCTAAAAAGAGGTTTAAACACAAAGAGAAAAAAGGAAACCTCAAAAGGCAAAAGACCCTTGATCAAACATGAAGAGGGGGTCAAAATAAGGCTATTTTCAGTTCGGACCAGAGCCTAAAAACACAAGCACAAGGGGCTAACAAAACATGCAAAAATGAGGCCAAAAGAGGGATAAAGAGGCAAGTGACAAAAGGAAGCCTCAAACAGTGAAGAGCCCTTCAACAATGTTGGAGAAGGGCTCAAAATAAGCCACTTTACAGTTTATAACCAAGCTCGAAACAATTTAAAAATAGGCCAAAAATACTATGCAAGAAAGAGGCATACAAGAGAGGTAAAGAAGCAAGTGTTAAAAAGAAAGCCTCAAACAGGGAGAGGCCCTTAAACAAACATGAAAAGGAGCTCAAAATAATGCTATTTTCAGTTAGGGTCGGAGCCCAAATATGCAAGCAAGTATAGCTTAGATTGTATGCAAAAATAGAGCCAAGAAGAGGAGAAAGAGACTTACCCTTGAAGACTAATCTTTGACAGCCTTTTGGACCAAGTTTGGGTGCTCCTAAGCTCTGAAAAACAGCCTCAAGCTGCTGGTATGGAGTATGGAGGCCTTGTGCTAAGGGGTGTAGGGTAAATGGTGTAGGACTTGAGAGGTTTTGGTGCTTGGAAGAGGAGAAGAGGGAGGATCAATGCAAGAGGCTTAGGAAAAATTTTTGTAACCCTCAGATGGGAGCTGGAGCTGCTGCTATATAGGCAAAAGAGGGAAGAAAAAGAGGGGAAAAATGGGGGGGAAAGAATTCAAGTTTCCCCCCAAAAGTGCAGCCCCCCGGATACAAAATCTGGGGAGAAACAGAATGTATATCTGTAATGTACCAGAAGAGGGGATCATGGCCGGCCGGTTATTGAAGTTTCAGGTGGCCGGCCAAGGGTCAAAAAGGTCAATCAAGATTAGTGGCCGGCCACCTCAGATTGGTGGCCTCCCATGTGTGCACAACACAACCATGTAGTCAAAAACTGGAGAAAGTGAACCAGGAGAGAGAAAAGGCCACTTTTAGGAGGGGTTCAAAAGGGTCACACAGAATTACTGGCCGGCCATGTGATATTGGTGGCCTCCCAGGTGTGTACAACACAAATATGTGGTTTGGGGCAAGAAAAAGTGGCCTTAAGGTGGTCAACATTGGCTTTTAAGTGAGAAAAAACAGGCGACGGAAGGCGATGGAGGAATAAAACTGGTTGTCAGAACAATTGCTGGCCTCACACCCTTCTACGACCTTCTTAACAATGAAACAGAGGTCCCTGCCAAAAATGAACCCAAATCGATGCAAAATGAAGGTTCAGGGGTTGAAACACGTAGCCCGAGGCCCTGAAAACTGACTGCTAGGCACCGGAAGTGGTGTTCGACCACGAAGTTGGTTTTTCAAGCCACAGTGTCCCTCAAAAGGGAACAAATAAGATGCATGCCAAAAACCGGAGCAAACGGAGGTGGTTAAGCGGTCCCGAACCGAGGCACACGGCCAACGGCTCCGAAAAATCGGAAACCGGACTCCAAACGGGCAAAATGGCCTACGACCGCGAAACGTAGCCTATGGCCACTGAGAGATGATCTACGAGACCTCTCCCTCCCTTCGGGAAGAGAAAATAGAGAAAATAGAGCCTGGTTCGCAAACCGAGGCGAAGCATTAAAGAGTCCGAAAGTCCGAAGGCAAGGCTCGCAGCCGAGACTCTGAAACCTCCGAACGAGCACAATATGCAACATCACCAAGCGCTCAATCGGTGACGTCTGAGTCTTAAGGTCGGTCAAAAATGGGGTGTCTACAGAATGCAATAAACAAACGAAGTGGCACTTTAGAAAGCACCTCATGGAGTGAGTGGCGCTAAACCGCTTTACTCTGACGGGGATCTCCCCTCCATTGTGTCCTTCGAACACTTACCTTCAACTTGCAGTACAAAAGTCCTGTAATGCTGACGAGGGGTAGCTTCTGCATGCAGAAACCACAAATGCCGTTTTCCTGCCTGATCACATTCACAACTTTCCCTCATTGCAAACATAGCCAAAATAACTTTGACGGGGAATGGTACTCAGGGAGAGCACTTCTAATCGCCATTATGGCCTGAATGAGGTGCTTAAGTTAAACTAATATCGTTAGGGCACAATTACTCAGTAAAACCTCTTTCTTGGATAGTTTGAGTTAAACTTGGCCACTTAAGCCCGTGAAACGATTAGTTGCCTAAACTTTCCTAGAACGAAAGACAGGTGGTTGGAGATGGACGGAGAGAGTTAGAGAGAAACTTTCTCCTTGGGAGCTAGAAGAGAAAGTTAGAGAAAAGGAAAGGAAACGGGATGAAAATTAAAGGGAATTGAAATTCATCCTTTTGGGCTTGAGAATTGAACACTTAAGTGATTTAGATAACATTAAATGAGTTGCTTTTGTTAAACTAATATTGTTAAGCCCCAATTACTCAATAAATTATTATTATTTTTTTTGGAGGCCAATCAAGATTAGTTTGGGTTAAACTTGGTCACTCAAGCAAATGAAACAATTAGTTGGCTAAACTAATTAGTTCCCAGAACAAAACAGAGAACGATGGAGAAGGACGGGGAGAGTTAGAGAGAATCCTTCTTCCTGAGAGCTCGGAGGGAAAGTTAGAGCAAAGAAAAGGGAAATAGGACGTAAATTGAGGGGAATTCAAATTCATCATTTTGGAGTTGAGAATTCAACAGTTAAGTGATGTAGAAAACATTACATGGGCTGCTTAAGTTAAAGATATATCGTTGAGTTACAATTAGGTGATTTACAGAACCTCAAACAAGGTGCCTAAGTTAAACTAACAACGTTAAGCTACAATTTCTCAGTAAATTCTCTTTCTTGGAGGCCAAGCGTGATTAGCTTGAGTTAAACTTGGCCACTCAAGCTAATGAAACGGTTAGTTGCCTAAGCTAGTTCGTTCCTAGAGCAAAAGAGAGAGGGATGTAGAAGTACGGAGAGTTTTAGAGAGAAAAACTTTCTTCGTGAGAGCTAGAAGAGAAAGTTTGAGAAAAGAATGGTAAATAGGATGAAAATTAACGGGAATTCTAAATCATCCTTTTCTAATTGAGAGTTGAACACTGGGGTGATTTAGAAAATCGTAAATGAGGTGCTTAAGTTAAACTAATATCGTTAGGGCACAATTACTCAGTAAAACCTCTTTCTTGGAGGCTAAGCTAGATTAGTTTGAGTTAAACTTGGCCACTTAAGCCCGTGAAACGATTATTTGCCTAAACTAATTAGTTCCTAGAACGAAAGAGAGGTGGTTGGAGATGGACGGAGAGAGTTAGGGAGAAACTTTCTCCTTGGGAGCTAGAAGAGAAAGTTAGAGAAATGGAAAGGAAACGGGATGAAAATTAAAAGGAATTGAAATTCATCCTTTTGGACTTGAGAATTGAACACTTAGGTGATTTTGATAACATTAAATGAGTTGCTTTTGTTAAACTAATATCGTTAAGCCACAATTACTCAATAAATTATTATTATTATTTTTGGAGGCCAATCAAGATTAGTTTGGGTTAAACTTGGTCACTCAAGCAAATGAAACAATTAGTTGCCTAAACTAATTAGTTCCTAGAACAAAACAGAGAACCATGGAGAAGGACGGGGAGAGTTAGAGAGAATCCTTCTTCCTGAGAGCTCGGAGGGAAAGTTAGAGCAAAGAAAAGGGAAATAGGATGTAAATTGAGGGGAATTCAAATTCATCATTTTGGAGGTGAGAATTGAACAGTTAGGTGATGTAAAAAACATTACATCGGCTGCTTAAGTTAAAGCTATATCGTTGAGTTACAATTAGGTGATTTACAGAACCTCAAACAAGGTGCCTAAGTTACACTAATAACGTTAAGCTACAATTTCTCAGTAAATTCTCTTTCTTGGAGGCCAAGCACGATTAGCTTGAGTTAAACTTGGCCACTCAAGCTAATGAAACTGTTAGTTGCCTAAGCTATTTCGTTCCAAGAGCAAAAGAGAGAGGGATGTAGAAGTACGGAGAGTTTTAGAGAGAAAAACTTTCTTCGTGAGAGCTAGAAGAGAAAGTTTGAGAAAAGAATGGTAAATAGGATGAAAATTAACGGGAATTCTAAATCATGCTTTTCTAATTGAGAGTTGAACACTAAGGGGATTTAGAAAACCGTAAATGAGGTGCCTAAGTTAAACTAATATCGTTAGGGCACAATTACTCAGTAAAACCTCTTTCTTGGAGGCTAAGCTAGATTAGTTTGACTTAAACCTGGCCACTTAAGCCCGTGAAACGATTAGTTGCCTAAACTAATTAGTTCCTAGAATGAAAGAGAGGTGGTTGGAGATGGACGGAGAGAGTTAGAGAGAAACTTTCTCCTTGGGAGCTAATTAGGTGATTTACAGAACCTCAAACAAGGTGCCTAAGTTAAACTAATAACGTTAAGGTACAATTTCTCAGTAAATTCTCTTTCTTGGGGGCCAAGCGTGATTAGCTTGAGTTAAACTTGGCCACTTAAGCTAATGAAACTGTTAGTTGCCTAAGCTAGTTCGTTCCTTGAGCAAAAGAGAGAGGGGTGTAGGAGTACGGAGAGTTTTAGAGAGAAAAACTTTCTTCGTGAGCGCTAGAAGAGAAAGTTTGAGAAATGAATGGTAAATAGGATGAAAATTAACGGGAATTCTAAATCATCCTTTTCTAATTGAGAGTTGAACACTAGGGTGATTTAGAAAACCGTAAATGAGGTGCTTAATTTAAACTAATATCGTTAGGGCACAATTACTCAGTAAAACCTCCTTCTTGGAGGCTAAGCTAGATTAGTTTGAGTTAAACTTGGCCACTTAAGCCCGTGAAACGATTAGTTGCCTAAACTAATTAGGGAGAGAATGAGCGAGAGAGAGACAAAGTGGTCGCTAAAAGTGCATTTTCTTGTAGTGG
Source organism: Camellia sinensis (assembly GCF_004153795.1). Classification (NCBI taxonomy): domain Eukaryota; kingdom Viridiplantae; phylum Streptophyta; class Magnoliopsida; order Ericales; family Theaceae; genus Camellia; species Camellia sinensis. Next base: position 370,618 of record NW_021025275.1, on the reverse strand, counting down.
ATAACTCAGTAAATAGAGAAGAGATGAGGGAGAGAATGAGCAGGGTGAACACAATGGGGGAGAGAGACAAACAGACAGACAGACACATAGAGAGAAAGAGAGAAACAGTGGATTGATATTTACACAGTAGTAGTAATAATGGTAGTAGTGGTAGTGGAGTGGTGACGATGGTAGTAGTAATGGGTGAGAGAGATAGAGAGAAGAGAGATGAGCGAAAGAGACAAAGAGAGAAAATAGATGAGAGAAGAGATAGATGAATGAGGACACAGAGAGAGAGAGAGAGAGACAAATAGACAGACAGAGAGAGAAGAGTGATGAATGAGAAAGAGAAAGAAAAGAGAGAGAAGAAGATGAAAAAATGGGTGAAAAGATATAGACAAAGAGAGAGAGAGAGAGAGAAAGCGAAAATAGATAAATGAGAGAGAGACAGAAAGAGATGAGCGAGAGAGCAAGAGAGAAAAAAATAAGAGAGAGAGAAGAGAGATAGAGAGAGAAGATATATGAAAGAGATAGAAAGAAAAGAGATGGACGAGAGACAGAGAAAAAGAGAGAGATAGACAGATAGGCAGATAGAGAAGAGTGATGAGTCAGAGTGAGAAAGAGAAGAGAGACAGAGACACAGAGAGAAAGAGAGAGACGGACAGAAAGAGAAGAGTGATGAGAGAGAGAGAGAGAGAAGAGAGACAGAGACACATAGAGAAAGGGAGAGACAGACAGACAGAGAAGAGTAATGAGTAAGAGAGAGAAAGAAAAGAGAGACAGAGACAGAGAGATAGGAAGATCAAAAAATGGGTGAAAAGATAAATGTTCAAAAGAGTAAGACGACGTCGTTTATAGTGGATCGATAAATCGAGAATGAGCTCGATAAATAGAGAAGATGAGAGTAAGAGAGTGAGTAAGGCGAACATAGTGAGGGAGAAATAGACAAATAGACAAGTAGACAGAGAGAGAGAGAAAGAGAAGAGAGACAGAGACAAAAAGAGAAAGAGAGAGACAGACAGACAGAGAAGAGTGATGAGTAAGAGAGAGAAAGAGAAGAGAGACAGAGACACATAGAGAAAGAGAGAGACAGACAGACAGAGAAGAGTGATGAGTAAGAGAGAGAAAGAGAAGAGAGACAGAGACACATAGAGAAAGAGAGAGACAGACAGACAGAGAAGAGTGATGAGTAAGAGAGAGAAAGAGAAGAGAGACAGAGACACATAGAGAAAGAGAGAGACAGACAGACAGAGAAGAGTGATGAGTAAGAGAGAGAAAGAGAAGAGAGACAGAGACACATAGAGAAAGAGAGAGACAGACAGACAGAGAAGAGTGATGAGTAAGAGAGAGAAAGAGAAGAGAGACAGAGACACATAGAGAAAGAGAGAGACAGACAGACAGAGAAGAGTGATGAGTAAGAGAGAGAAAGAGAAGAGAGACAGAGACACATAGAGAAAGAGAGAGACAGACAGACAGAGAAGAGTGATGAGTAAGAGAGAGAAAGAGAAGAGAGACAGAGACACATAGAGAAAGAGAGAGACAGACAGACAGAGAAGAGTGATGAGTAAGAGAGAGAAAGAGAAGAGAGACAGAGACACATAGAGAAAG
>NW_021025275.1:190584-367368 GCF_004153795.1 Camellia sinensis | reverse complement strand
GACATTTGCTACGAAGGATTATTTATGTCCATTCTCTCATATCCCTATGTTCCGAATAATATTTTTATCACATATGAGTCAATCTAATTTTGAAACTTTTTTGAATAAAAAATCTCAACCCTCTAATCAAATAAAATGTTTAAATTAGTCAACGTTTACAACTCTCCTATGAAAAGTCATGCACCACTTATTAAAAATTGTATTCCCTGCTCTCCATTGATGTCATTCCAATGCTTAGGCCTAATAATTATCTAAAAATAAGAAAATTATATGAATGTAAAAATTAATTGATAAGAACAAAAAAAAAAAATACATATATCTCAGCGTCTTAATGGCTATATATAGAAATAGAGGGTTACATACAAGTCTTAACAAGTAAGAAGATGCATATAAGAGCATATTCAATCCTTTCATTAAATGTTTATCAAATTAAGGGAGAAGTATTTCTTTATCAAATTGATAATTGAACAAATTCTTCATCAAGTTTTAAATTTGATGAAAATTTAAATAGATTGATCGTTTGGGATGATTTTTTTTTTTTTTTTTTTTTTTTTGATTGATTGATATAGAATGTGAGAGAATGTAAGAGGAGAGAGGAGAGATGATAGAGAAAAGTGATTAATTGATTAAATAATAATAAAGAGAAGAGAAGAGTTTTGAAAATAATTTTGAGTTGTATTTTAAAATTATGTTTGGTTAACATATTTTATCCAAATTATGATTTAAAAATAGAGTCAAATTTTGAAAAGTAAACTATATAATTTTAAACGTGCCAGTAAGGATCAATAAGTCCTTACAAAATTTTAATTACTAACCAATTATCATACGATTATGTTAAAGTTCTTTCAGCGTCAATGAAGAGGACTTTTACTGGTGGCTTGTTTAGGAGAAACTTATAAATGATCATAGGTACAAAATAGTTCAAATACTAAATTTCATTAAGTAAATAAGAACTTTCAATGAAATGACCCAGCCTTGAAAAGGTTTACCGCAGCGACTACTTGAAACTACTCCTAGGAAATGAAGTGCAGTACATAAATTGAAGAACTAGAAATGTAAAGAACTAGAAATGTAAAACTGGAAAGTAAATATGAAGTAAATGACTGGTTTCTGGATCTGAGTCTGGGTCCTCCTTCTGGTGACTTTCTATTCTATTTATATTTTCTAAAGATAACCGTCGAAGTGGGTTTCTAACCGTCGAAATGTCCTTCCACGATCACTGATCATGGTCTTGCATAGTTAGCTCCCATTACGCCAACTTTGCAGTTAGGCCTCTCTCCTGAATTTAAATTTAAATTGTGAGTAACCGTTAGGCCAAGTCATCTTGCGCCTTCTAACTATTCCAATGTTTTGCAGATCCATTATTACCAATATGAATTATCACGTGTCTATTGCTGATTGGAGACTTGCATTAACTCCCCAAATTACCCTCTGCGAGCCACGTGATAAGCTACAATTAGCCTATACAAAATATATAGCCAACATTACCCCCCGCCCTAATATATCCAATACTTTGTGATATTATTGGATCAGTACACTTTGTCCACATCCCAGGGCATGCATGAACTTCGTTTATCTTAGAAGTGTAACCGTCTTCTTAGAAATGGAGCACTGAACTTCATTAAATTCTCTCTTACGCTTGAGCATTGCCTCTATTATCTGAGTATAGAAGAGACTGATACATCTTCAATGGCCAATCAAGCCCTATCTTACATTGATCGAGCATACAAAGAGATATTGGATAATGATGACCAACCTCGAAAGTACCTTCATGCATTTATTGGCCACACTTATCTGCCCCCATTCATACAAGTTATGGAAGCTCTTGCACCATACGAACCTCTGGACCAAGCATTTGCACAAATGGATCTTTGGAGCTCTTCATCTGTTCCAAAACTCTCTGCATGGGATGAAACTGTTTCACCTTCTTCTAGAAATACTGGCTGGGATACTTAGCCCACACCCACTCAACCTCAAGCAAGGGAATGAATCAACCATTGATTTCTTGAATTTGATGATCCCATTGCAATCCATCCCTTTATGCGCAGCTCTGTGGTGTATCCGTAAGTCCCTTTCGACCGTCTTTGATGCCTTGAAGACAGCTTGCTTTCAGCATGGTATACCTCTACCTTGCCAACGAAAATTGTAATAACCCTGACCCATGATTAGCTTAAAACATATGATTATGAATGCCTAATAAGTCATTAAAATAAAATTCTGAATTAATAACATGCGTATTGCATTATTTTTGCTTATGTCTGTCTACGTGGAAATATCTGTTTGTGTTCTGTTTTGTTCTATGAATTGAAGGCCTTATCAGCATCTGATCATTAAATTGACTTTGTTTCTGTGTTAGTTAGAATTTTAGAATTTTATGGTAGGTTTCATTAAAATTCAATTCAGAATGCCCCCCCCCGGCGGGCTTGTTACACATAGTTATCTTTAACTCCAATTAATTAAGCTTCATTAACTAAGCCTATATAAAGCTAGTACGTGCTTCAACTTATCTCTTTTCACATCTTTGTGCCTTTTCAAACAAATAAAACGTGAGAGAGGAGAGAAAGGAGAAGACTTGAACTCAAGTTGAGGGGTTTGCTAGGAAGTAAAGGAATTGGACTTAGAGACTCAAGAATTAAGCCTCTAGCTCTCACTTTGGAAAGCCTAGGTAAGAATTCAACCCTTAGATTGCACAATTATGATGTCTAGACCATGAATTCAAGAGAATTTAGTTGTGTAATAAAAGAGTTGAGCTAGAATTGATGGAATTGAGCCATATCATGCGTGCATGCACTTTCATCACATTTTTGAGTTTGAATTTCAAGTAATTCTCACATGCATGTACCAAGTCTACCTTAGTTTTGAGAATTCATCTTGTTTTCCATCAATTTGCCTGATTTGATTGGAAGCTTTGAAGCCAAGAAATTGTATACATGATTTGTTTTCAACATTTCAAGTTCTATTTTGCTTAATTGAAATGCTTTTGGGCCTTGATTTTGCAAAATGATCTTCAATTCATGATATTCTACAAGTTTGTAAATTTTTTCTTGAGTTTTGGCTCAAAAGGCTGTGTTTTGAAGTGTTTAATTCGAGTTTTGGGCGTGGGAGTGCAATCTGGAAATTCCAGAATTTTGTCTCTCCGCTCGAGCGACAAAACTTGCGTTCGAGCGACCACTCTGTGTTTTTGCACTTCCGCTCGAGCGAGCTTAAGCGACCAAAAGTTGGCTCGAGCATAAAATGTATGCTCCCAAAAGTTGACATTTTTTGCAGGCCACTCGAGCGACAAGAGTTGCGCTCAAGCTCAGACCTCAGTCTCACGCTCAAGCGACTGTCAAGCGGCCGTCGAGCGGAGAATTCACACAACTAGTACTTCTGCAGAGTTTATAGACCACTCGAGTGACCATGCTTATTTTTGCACATCCGCTCAAGCGAAGGAAGCTATGCTCGAGCGAGGACCTTGTTTTCAGCAAATTTAACTAAGTGTTGAACAACATGTTTTGACATCCTCATTACATCCTAGGCATTCCTAGGCCGTGATTAAGACTTAATAAGAAGGATAAGACTTTGAAACATACGAAGAACGAAATGAAATGAATTACGTATTATCCGGGCGTGTGTTTTAGTATGTGTATCTGTTATGTTTGTGTAGGTCAAGCACTGTAAGCCATTTGGTCTGCTCTGTCCGTTTGCGTTTGGAGCCATCTGTGAGTAATAACTTGGTAAAGCTATGTTTACGTTTAAGTATTTTCTTATATGATATGATATGACAAGAAACTGAATCAATGAATGATTGTCCATATTGAAATGTATTCGTGGCATCCTTAGTATATGGCCTCTGCCTGGGGGTAATAATACTGTGGTTTATGAGCACAAGGCCCTTGGCCGGGGGTAACAATACCGTGGTCTCATGGCCGTCACCCAGGGGTAACAATACTGTGGCTCAAGTACGTTATCTGTTCCCGGTACCGGTGGTTCCTTTATGGAACTAGTCAAGTATAACCCTTTATGCTCTGTATCTGATTTGTTAGCACTAATGGGTGTACCACGTATAATTATCTGTGAATCTGGACAAGTATATGCTTCTGAATTCTGAATAAGAATATGAATCTGCTTCTGCTTTTTAAATCTGATATGGGACATCATTCATTAAACCCCTTTACTTTGTTATTATTCACTGGGCTTCCGCTCACTATTTATATTATGTATGTAGGTGAGCAGGCGCGTGACCAGGTCTAAGCTGCTGCTTGGAGAGTTTTGGGTCAATCAGCCACCGTGCTTCTCAAAGAGGTTCCCATTTGAGAAGTCAAGTTTTGTGAACCATGTCAAGGATGTTTTGTTATTTTGTTTTTGTTTATCTGTACGTTGGGCTAAGTCCCTTATGATACTACCTGTATAGTGATGCAAGACTTAAGGGAGTTTGATGTCACTTATGTATGTATATATTTCAGTTTTGAAATTTCTATTCCATGTATGTCTACATAGCTCAATGGACTATGTATATTTCATATATTTGCTTCCGCTGCCCTATACTATGTCATAATCTATTCAGAGGCCATTGGTAATCCAAGGATTACTGGCCGATTACGATGCTAAACCTATAGAGGCGGGTTTGGGTTGTGACAGCTACGAATTTAAATTTTCAGCCAATGGAGATGCTAAACAACATATAAATGGCACATGGAGAGGAAGTTAACAAAGACGCGGTTATTAGCAGTTATACATGCACAAAGAGGAGTTCATGGCCTCGAGGAGTAGCAAAGGAGAAGGAGATCACGGTAGAAGATAACAACCTAACTGCTTTGAATGCGCAAAGAAGAGACTATAAATAGATAAAAGCAAAGACTGAAGAAGCCCCTGACCAAATCGAAACTCTACGTCTTTGTCAATTTTATTTATTTTTGAAATTTCTGCACTTTACTTTCTTGCACTGCACTTACTTTTCGTAGGAGTAGATTAGTCTTGTAATTTTAGAACTCGGTTGGTCTAAAGTTTCAAAATTTCCCTTACTAAAGGTAACATATTGTAATCGTTTATTCAACTAATCAATTGCAATTTTCTACCTAGTCTCTCCCTTTCCATTCTGTTACGAATTTAAACTACAAGCTTTGGCAAGATCGTGCCCTTGCAAGTACTTAAAATAAATACATCAAATTATTCTTGGCAAGACGTTTAAATAAAATTTAAATTTAAATTTAAATGTCGTGTGATTCGGCCATGCGTTGAAGCTTAAGAGTTTTAATAATCACATTTTTTTTTTCTTTCTTTTTTCAATGGGTATGAAATAATTTGCACAAGAAAAGCTAAGTGCCTGAGATTTATGCTTAGAATTTTACCAATAAAGATAGACTTGACGTATAGATTCAAATTATATGAGAAAATTCAACCATTCATATCTAGATTTATGTGACAAATTTAACAACTAATTACAATGTTTTTGTTATGCAAGAACTTATTCCAATCACACAATAAACAATAACAAGAAGAACAAGGATACACACAAACACAAGATATACATGATTTGGTGAAATGTCTACGTTAACGGCGGAGAAACGATCAAAATCCACTATACGCAATAAGGATTACAAAACATTCAGCAACTCTTTTTATTTTTCTATAACCCTAAAACATACACACTGATACAATATATAGGGTGAAAACAATAAGGGCCAAAATTAATATTACATGCCCATAATGCAGGGGGCCCACCCCTTACACCCGAGCTAAAGATATAGTGAATATAGGATATCTCACAACAATCTTCTCCCGTGAGAGTCGAATTCATAAAATTAAACACCAAGATAGATAAAAATAGTGCCAATTGAATCTCACTGAACCACATGAGTATCAATTGGGTTTGAATAATCAAATCAGTGACTTTAATTTGAACATTTAATTACTATTTTCTTGCCCTCTAAGCATGACAGATTAAGATTGAGAAGTAATTGAAAGTTTGGTAGGCCTCAAAAATATTTGTCCATTGTATATGCATCCATATCTACGTAGACATAGACAATTCCTAGGCAACATTTATTATTTATCTTTCTACGTAAGTTCTTTTTAAAATTTTTAATACCATTATAATTGATATTTTATTCGGGGGGGAAGACAACTAAAGTTAGTCCTCATATTAGACAAGTGTATTTCAATAAGATTTCTTCCCATTTTTTCACGAAAAAAGGAGAAGAAAAATTTGCTAAGAGAGAAAGGAAAAGAAAAGAAAAAGTGAAAAAAATATATTTCATTTACTATTTTTTTTTCTTTTATTATTTATTTTTCTTTGCAAAATTCCTCTTAAAATTCATAATTTTTACACCACAATAGTGCCTATCACATGAGAAAACAAATTATAAACAGGACAACTAAAGGCAAGTCTTTGTGTTGGGCAAGTGTATTTCATTAAGATTCTTTTCCGTAAAAGGCCGGTATGCTCAAATAGAGAAGAGGAAAAATTTCTTACTCACTCAAAAAAACAAAACATTTGTCATAAACTACTCACTCAAAAAAACAAAACATTTGTCATAAACAATTACACGCTTAAGTGAAAAAAAAATATATTTCATTTATTTTTTATTTGGTTATTTTCTTTAAAAAGTACGCTTAAAATTCATAATTTCAATATGAACACAGTGCCTATCACACAAAAAAATAAATAGCAAATAAGACAACTTAAGTCAAGTCTTCATATTGGAAAAATGCATTTCATTAAGATTCCTTCCCCTTTTCCCATTAAAAAAATAATAATAAAAAAAAAGAAAAAAAAAACAAATATTTGCAAGAGAGAAAAACAAGTAAAAAAAATATATATTTTATTTACTATTTCTTCTTCTATTATTTGTTCTTCTTTGGAAAATTCCTCTTTAAATTCATAATTTTAACACCACCATAATACCTTTAACATGAGTATGTGAATTGTAAATAGGATAACTAAAGTCAAGTTTTTATTGTATTATATAAGTGTATTTCATTGAAAAAGAGAAATTTGCTAGAGGAAGGAAAAGAAAAGAAAACGTGAAGAAAAAGATTTATTTTATTATTTTATTATTTATTCTTCTTTGCAAAATCTTTCATAAAAAATTTATAACTTTAACACTATTACAGTGGCTATCACATGAGAAAATAAATTATGTATAGGATAACTAAAGTTGCGTCTCATATTAGACAAACTGGTTACCCTCTAGACAAATTGGTTACCCTCTATGCATGGTAAAGGAAACATTTGAGGTAAACAATCATATATGGTTAAGTAGTCCATTTCCATTATTTTTCATACATTTATTATATGTATCTGTTGAAATTTGCAAATTGTTCTCAATTGATGTGGCCTTGAAATCCATTCCAACTAGTGATAGAAGTCCTTAACCCATAGTGCTCCTAACATTTGGAATTAAAAACTATCAAAACTTGAACAAGAACAACGATAAGTTCTGTTAACAACATAAATCTGCAATTTTTATTATTATTTATTATTTATATAATTGCAGGACACGTGGCATCCTCTTATTCATTTGGAAGTTAAAAGAAGTTATAGAGATAATGGAGAATATGAAGGATAAAGTGGATGAGTGGGAGGACAAAGTGGATGAGTGGAAGGACACATGGCAAGACAAGAATGAAGATGGAAGAAATGGGTAGTTACTAAGTAGTTATTGCTGTATTTTTTCGTCTATAAATAGCCATTAATGGCTACATTGTAAAGATCCAGAACTTAAATCAAAGACAATTGATTTCAATATTTCTTGTCATTTTCCTTATCTTAGGAGTAGTTTAACATAGATTTATATTTCGAAGCATTTATTTTCAGTATTTCCATTTCGAAGCATTTTATGTACTTTCTTTTCGAAGCATAGGAGTAGAGGTAAGTATTTATTACTTTGATTGTTCACTCAATCATCTTTCTCCGTCCCTTTTTCTTCTTTTACTTTTTCTTTTCGCTACACTTGGCAAATTTGAAGTCCTCTTCGTTGAGGCAAAAGAACCGTCAACACAATCGCTTGGTAATTGGCTTGAATTTAATCTGTAAGGATTTTTCAATCCTTACTGGCACGCTCGCATTTATGATATTTTCCTTCGTAGGAAAAATAAGCCAACAAGTTCCTATTGAAGATAAGAACATATTGAAGGTAAAATTTTCTCTTGTGTGGTGGCATAATTTGTAACTTGATTTTATTTCAATTATCAAAATTATGGATGTGTAATAAGATTTTAAAAGATAAAATTAGAGATAAATATATTCGTAAAATAGTAGGAGTAACACTTATTAAAAAAAAATTGAGAGAATAAGTTAAGCTGATTTGATCATATATAATAAAGACCAACTGATATAATGGTAAGAAAGAGTGATACAATCACTATAAATGAAGATGTTAGATGAGGAGAAAAAATATATATTTATTTAATTTAACTAAATATATAACTATTGATAAAATAAAATGACAAAAAAATTCATATAATCGATCCTACTTAATTAAGATACAACACTTAATTTTTGGTTTAATTTAATATGGTGAATGAAATTAGATAAATGCCATAGCACATACAAGTTTTCACCAATTTCATTTACTGTCTCTCGCGGCAGATCTTTAAAAACAACTATCTTACATTTACATCAGCACATTTTAACATCATACCCATTTATTTTCCTAATTGGTTTGACATTCATCTAAAAAATTTATATTTTAATTTTTTTTTTGTTTTTCTTTTCAATGATATATTTTTTAAAAATTATTTTAAAATTCTTTTGATGTCCGTTTAGTACATAAGGGTTTTGTTGGCACTACATTTAAACCATTCAATGAAAAGGTGACACATAGCAAGCAAAGAGTACCCTGCGGGATACATCAAGATAATGAAGAGTCCTACCTTTCTTGCACTCTACTTTTATGCACTGCGCTTATTTTTCGTAGAAGTAGATTAGCCTTATAATTCCAAAACTCGATCGGTCTAAAGTTCCAAAATTACTGTTACTAAAGGTAACATATAGTAGTTGTTTATTTAATCAATCCATTGTAATTTTCTGCCCAGTCTCTTCCTCCCATTCTATTACGAATTTAAACTACAACCTTTGGTTTATCTTTTCAACACAACATGTAACGCCCCAAAATAAATACAATAAATCCATCCCATAAACAGTAGTATAATTGAAACGATGTACTTTCATTAATCAAAGATTAATATACATTCATCATAAAATGAAAGTTACACAGATAGTTATATGCCTTATTGGCTTACATCTTTCCAAGTCGTTGCCTGGGTACAACAAAGGTGAGTCATAAGCTCAATACAAATAAAGCCCTAGGCTTGTACAAATAAAAAATACAAGATACAGACAAAATAACAATATGAACCTTCAGCTCTACAGTCCTTCCAAGTTAAGCCCTTAGCGGAAGTATATTGCCAACGCCTGAAAATGGTTTTCCCATATAGGGTGAGTCAAAGCCCAGTAGAAATAATCTAGTACAACATATGAAACTTAACGAAGATATAAGGGTAATATGCAATTTCAATGTCATCGATAAACCATTTCATAATTCTTTTGCAAACCATGCTGTACTAACTACCTTGTTTCAATTCATAACGTCAGTTCTGTTTTATTAAAACAACCAAACTAAGAATACAAATCAATAGGTCTCTCTACCAATATTACCATCATACAATCACTTTTTCTATTTGCCATTTTACGGCATTATGTCTGCGGGAATCAACACCCATACATAATCATGATTTTTGGGACTTTCAGCTTGGACACTCCAGCCAACTTAATTTCAATGAAGTCCATTCCCTATCTCCTCCCAAACAATGAAGTACATCCCCTCTCTCCTCCCAAACATCATACATATACAATGCATTTAAAGACATAATCATACATGGAGTGCATCTCATATCTCCTCCCAAACATCATACATATACAATGTATTTAAAGACATAGTTATATTCAATGACAATGGATGAGAAATTAGTTTTAATTAACCTAATCCTCATGTAATTTCTATAACAATCATAGCTATCCTCCACCGATAGCCCAAACAGATATTTCTAACAAATATACAATCTCCAAAACAGATAAACAGTCCAAATTTTTCATAAGTGAGAGATAATACATATCCGGCTACATCATTCTTATAAATAACTTCCCAATTTTACATTTTCAATGCCAATTTCATTATTTATACAAAATAATCATTTGAGTCGTTTTAGGGCAAAACTCTCATTTTTTCCGATTTCATTCCAAACACCAAAAATACACCATTCTAACCCAATGCAAGCTCGTAATTACATGCATAATGATTTCCATTACATTTATTCAAAATCCATCTTTTGATTTTAAACCAAAACCCCAAGTTTGTTCAAAATCCTCTAAATATACAATAATGTTTATACAAAACAAATAACTAAGTTAACAGTCATATAGAAGTATAGAAAATCCCTACCTCAAAGAGAGAAAACGAGCCAAGCAAGAGTGAAACTTCAAAGATGCCCAAATCCAACTCTAATCAGATCAAAATGGAGATCTTGAGATGGTCCACCTTTTTATCAAAGGGATTAGGGTGAAGAAATCACTAAAACTAAGTGAAAATGTAGAGAAAGAGAGAGAGAGTGTTTGAGAGAGAGAGAGTCATAACTTTAGGTTTTAGGGAGGAAAGATATGAAAAAGTGATGTAAAAAGTCATTTTCGTGACTTGATATACGCACAGTCCGCTCGAGCGTAAGAAGTGTCGCTTGAGTGTCAAACACAAAAAGTTGTTTCGCTCGAGCGCAAGAAAGGCCGCTCGAGCACCAAGACACAATGAACAAGACATTTACCGCTCAAGCACAAGAAGTGACGGTCGAGCGTGAAAACACACATCCAATAGTTCTGCAGACAAGAGACCAATGCTCGAGCGCAAGAAAGGCTGCTTGAGCGCCCACCCAGTCGAGCATAGGAAACGCCGCTCAAGTATAGAAATCACTCTTCCAATAGTTTTGCAAACCTATAAGAGTACTGAGTGTTTGTAAAGCCCGCTTAAGCACAGGAAGTGCCGCTCGAGCGGAGAACCAAAATTCTAGGCAACACAAGGTTTGAAAAACAAGCGACCAACCTGCCCAAATACAACCACAACAATCCAAAAGCCAATTTCAAAGAAATACAAGGGAAGAGAGAGGTAAACAACAATATGAAAGCATTAAACCTGACTTTGGAATGCCACAAGAGTCAGGTCAAATCCGAGATCGCTATAACCTCCCCCCATAAAGAATTTCGTCCTTGAAATTGCAAATCACATTTCAAAACCATGTTTTAAATAAATTTCCACAATGATTACAAATCAATTTTCAACACCTTGACCCATCCACCGGTCATTCAGTCTCATCACATGATGAACAAGTCTTAACATACATCTCAACATACATTTCCAATATACATTTTCTATAGTTTTAATCAATTTCAATATATATTCTGTATTTCCAAAACATATTCAATGTTTATGATAAATTCGCATTTCCAAACTTAAACAACACGTACAATGTTCATATTAAGGTTGCGTCTCCAAAACATATTCAGCATATACAGTGTTCTCATTTTTAAAACATATACAATACTTTTGTATTCCATTTATCATAATAATAACACACTACATGTTCAAACATCAACATATAGGTCCGAATACTTCTCATGGATTTTCAATTCACATTCTCAATTTGCTTCCTCAACTCCGTGATGCTCTCACAGCACCTTAACTAATACAAAAGTCTTGCCTTACAGGACTCGACTCAACAACAAGGAATGAGCATGGATGTCTCCCTAACTGGCAAAACTCGCGACGGTTTATAAGACAAGAACAAATACCCCCGATAACGATAATAATAGTAGCGACAACTCCAACAACAACAGCACTCTAAGACATCCACCATATCTCGACTACCTACAATACCTAAACCACCATTGAGTGCTTAACACTCCAACATAGGTGATAAGGAAATAACTCGCACACAAGGCTTTCAGTTAACTCTCGTAGAATGAAAACATAGAATAAAACACGATTAATTAACAACGTTATGGCACATCAATGCCCGACAATTCTAGGTCCTTGCCAAAAGAACATACAACATGTAACTAGCAACCTAGGCCAGATCAAAATGTGACTTCTCAACATAAGATATAAGATATTCCATTCAGGTTAGAGAAAATGCTTTATTTATCCCCATTTGTCTCAAAATACTTGGTTTTCCCCAAAAGATGTTCAGACTTGCACCATCACAATTTAAACACATTACAACTGGCCACAACAAAACTCAGAGATTTCCAAACTATTTTTCCAAAAACCAAAACCGTAAATTCATGTTTCAACCTCAAAACCGTTTTAGTTTATGAAAAGTACTCAAGGCCACAATACTAAAAACAGAGTTTCCCCACCCCCCTAGATTATTCATCAACATTCCTCCAGTGAATCACAACACAGTCACTCAACAAAACCCATCACACTCACGATGGTGCCACAATACCTAACACAACCATGATGAGGACCCCTATAAATATTCGAAATGCCAACAATGCAATTACACAAGGGAAGAAATTTCACACTCACTAATCACATAATAGTGCAAAGCGCTTATAAGACCAAAGTTCTCAACCGAAATTCCAAACCGGTTATTATAACTCAAAATAACCTTCCAACTGCCCATACAGGACTTACACCTCACGTCATGACGCCGTTCAATTTCACGACCCTCAATATCGACCTATTTCTGAGGTGACTATATTTCAACCAACCTAGATACCAACCAATCGACCATCTAACACTATTCACCCGCACCAGCCTTCGAACACCATCATATCATTTAACTCCATCTAACTCAGTATTAACACCCACGTCTTGCCCAACCTCACCAACTTTGAAATGGTTCCATACACAACCTCTCAGGTTTGCTAGAATCACTCCAGATTCTTCAAAGTTAGCCGACGGTACTTTGATTCTCCATTCACCCTTCACACATATGTCTAAGTGCCAGGCACATCCTCACTTCACATTTGAGTCTTAACTGGACTTCTCAAGTCAAACACAATACACCCTCTCAAGTCAACGCACCCATTAGTACCTTACACCATGCACACAAGGACCAAAAAGTCAAACAACTCTGACAGAGCGCACCACTCACTCCACACAATCTTACTACTTCACTTAGAGTTCCACTATCCAAACTAGACAACAAACACTCATACCACAGTGACCCAGTACTGTCGAATATTAAATTACTCAATCCAATCATTAACCATACTATTGCCCTATGACCGGTCCTCTTCTACACATCATCTAGCAATAATATACGAACCATACAACATACTTGCAAAACCACCTCACTTATTGCATGATATCTTACTTTTAACGCCGAACAGGTTATCTCCACATTGAATCCTTCATTCTGAGAATGTAATCACAACCTTGTCAGAATTCACAACAACGAAAGTCACTTACTAATTCTTTTGAACAAAGTCAACTCGCAAAGGCCTATAACGCTATAACACCATCATTACTATGTAACCACCCAAATCGAACAACAAGTAAACACAACTCTTTCATCCCTTAATAACCAATAAGGTCAACTCTTTAATCCACATCCTACTCGTCACTCAATACACGAGCACAACCAAAATACTACATCTCCTGGTCAATCTACCAGCTGTTGATTCTTATGGAACCATTGGCATGAACCAAGCCTCGAGCACGTACACACAACACCTATAAGGCTTTCAAAGTCTTACCATTCTAACTCTATAGAAGAACAAAAGAAGTTCTCAGCTTTTTTACCGTCATTCCAAACCTCGCCTTATAAACACAAAACCAATGTGACCCTATACATAGGCCACACACTAACCATGGGTTATACACACAACCAGTCCTTCCAACGACATCTCTCAACTAAACCAGAATCGAGGTATACACCTCTCACACCCAAATACAATAAAGGAATCCTAGAACCTAGGAAACGCTCACTATACCACAATTCGAAATATAATACCACTGTTCGAACTATAATACGAGCTATTCAGAATACGCCACCTACCAATGCCAACAACCAATACTACGATAAAGGAGTAACATCCCCCCCCCCAACAAAAAAAAATAAAATAAATAAAATCAGGTTATACAAAGATCCGCTATCATGACCTGCCATTAAGATACACGTTGATACCCAACGAAACTATACACGATTCACCCTTGAAAACCACGCGCTATATGCACAAAACCTAGTGTCGATTGTCTACTTCACATCCCTTCAAGGAATTCTCACGACAGTAGACCAAAACCTCTACCATGCAGATAAGACCAGCGAAGAAATGCTCACGAATTTACACACACCCAGCAAGTATAACTATTCTCGCCCCATGGTTCCCCGACCAAACGCGCATCCTTCAACAATTCTTTTTAAATTTCAAAATATGGCTCATCGGCCATCATCTTCCCAAACCAACTCACAAGCGTATATATGTATCAATACAAAAAAAAATTCTGATTCCACAACAACTTATCATATTAATAAATCTTTAGAGTAATTACATGCTCCAATTCGCCCAATCCATAGAAAAAAACAAGCAAAGGTACATATATATAAAAACAAGCAGTTATGATGCCTCAACATCCCCAAAACACATTGGTTACATAACATAACATAATGATTACAAAACGATAACACACCAGTTACAAAACATAATAACCAAAACGAAATCACCCCATTGCTACTACCATCGTTACCGTCCTTCACTGGACCGCTAAAGTTAGTTATTCTCAAACCGCAGATACCCTAAGAGCTCACAAGCCGCGGACAAGAACTGCTGATGTGTCTTAACTGGCCATACCTAGAACAAATGCGTAAGTCCCCATTAGGGGTTTAAGAATCCGACTCTCTCAAGGCCCTCGAAATCAGGCTTGCTTGGTTTCCATAATGTTATTGCCCATGCCCAGACGAATATGGTTGAACCCGACTTGGTTGTGGAACTCCCAAAGAAGTCCCTGGTTGGGTACAAAAAAATTTAGCATGACCGGGCTGATTACACACCCAGCAAACAAGTGGTCCTCGAATACGTGACTGGTTCAAAGTCTGAACTAGTGAGGATCCCAATGTCTGCGCCTCCAGCTAGCACTCGACCATTCTAACCTGGCCGGCTAGATGATCCCGGTGGTGCAACTACTGGTTGAACCACCAACCCTGCCCTCTTCCTTTGTGGGTAAGCTAGAGACTTGTGGCCTGGCTGACCGCATTTGAAGCAAGTGAAACCCCTCTGCCTCTTAAAAGACCTACCAATACGTCGGGTTACAAGGGTTCCCGAAATGGCCTCCTCCTTACTCTATCCCATGATTAATACTACTGCCTCTACATGAGCCGCCGCTTCAACAACCGCACTATAACTTCTATGCCAAGACTTGACAATTCTTTCTCGAATGTCGTCACACAACCTACTCTCAAACTCCAAAGAGCAAATTTCGACAGGTTAGTAAACCATGCTTCAAACTGTACCAAAGGTGTATTACCTTAGCATAACTCCACAAACAGTTTCTGCATTTCTTGCCGTGTGGAAGGAGGGAAATTGTCATTTCCTCGTCTATTCATCCTAATAAGGGTAACCCAAAGCGATTAGCACATTCACAAATGTGCCGAAGCTAACTCACTCGTGTCCTAATGCGATGGACAACAGTAATTCACTCCATATAAGCACATAATCACATAAACACATACGAATTTCATTCCTAGATAATGACCGCCCCACGACGTTGCTAGAGTTCCAATTAGAAACAGCAGTGATCAAGTACTCTTCTAATAGGACTTCTAGAAACCCGTAGACCCAATCAATATCTTAGGAACTAAACCCCATACCCATATAATCATATAAGCATGTCATTACACAAGCATACAATACATACTAACGTCTCAACCAAGCAAGACAAACCCATTGTGGTAATAACCACTTCCCACGTACCCAAGTATTCAAACCCGGAACGCTCTGATAAAAAGTTCTAATGCCTCGAAATAAATACAATAAATCCACTCATAAACAGTAGTATAATTGAAACGATGTGCTTTCATTAATCAGAGATTAATATACATTAATCACAAAATGAAAGTTACACAGATAGTCATTTGCCTCATTCGCTTACATCTTTCCAAGTCGCTGCTTGGGTACAACAAAGGTGAGTCATAAGCTCGATACAAATAAAGCCCTAGGCTTGTACAAATAAGAAATACAAGATACAGACAAAATAATAATATGAGCCTTCAGCTCTACAGTCCGTCCAAGTTAAGCCCTTAGCGGAGACATATCGCCAACACCTGAAAATGGTTTTCCCATATATGGTAAGCCAAAACTCAGTAGAAATAATCCAGTACAACATATGAAACTTAACGAAGATATAAGGGTAATATGCAATTTCAATGTCATCGATAAACCATTTCATAATTCTTTTGCAAACCATGTTGTACCAACTACCTTGTTTCAATTCACAACATCAGTTCTATTTTATTCAGACAACCAAACTGAGAATACAAATCAATAGGTCGCTCTACCAGTATTACCATCATACAATCACTTCCTTCTATTTAACATTTTACGGACATTATGTCCGCGGGAATCAGCACCCATGCATAATCGTGATTTTTGGGACGTTCACCCTGGACACTCCGGCCAACTTAATTTCAATGGAGTCCACCCCCTATCTCCTCCCAAACAATGGAGTCCATTCCCTATCTCCTCCCAAACAATGGAGCACATCCCCTATCTCCTCCCAAACAATGGAGTACATCCCCTATCTCATCCCAAACATCATACATATACAATGCATTTAAAGACATAATCATACATGGAGTGCATCTCCTATCTCCTCCCAAACAATGGAGTACATCCCCTATCTCATCCCAAACATCATACATATACAATGCATTTAAAGACATAATCATATATGGAGTGCATCCCCTATCTCTTCCCAAACATCATACGTATACAATGTATTTAAAGACATAGTCATATTCAATGACAACGGATGAGAAATTAGTTTCAATTAACCTAATCCTCATGTAATTTCTACAACAATCATAGCTATTCTCCACCGATATCCCAAACAGATATTTCTAACAGATATACTATCTCCAAAACATAAGAAAATCCAAAATTTTCATAGGTGAGAGATAATACATATCCGAGTACACCATTCTTGTAAATAACTTTCCAATTTCACATTTTCAATGCCAATTTCATTATTTATACAAAATAATCATTTGAGTCGTTTTAGGGCATAACTTCCCCTTTTCTGGATTTCATCCCAAACACCAAAAATACACCATTCTAACCCAATACAAGCTCGTAATTACTTCCATAATCATTTTTATTACATTTATTCAAAATCCCTCTTTTGATTTTAAACCACAACCCTAGGTTTGTTCAAAATCCTCCAAATACACAATAATGTTTATACAAAACAAATGGCTAAGTTAAGAGTCATATAGAAGTATAGAAAATCCTTACCTCAAAGAGAGAAGACGAGCCAAGCAAGAGTGAAACTTCAAGGATACCAAAATCCAACTCTAATCGGATCAAAATGGAGATCTTGAGATGGTCCACCTTTTTATCAAAGGGATTAGGGTGAAGAAATCACTAAAACTAAGTGAAAATATAGAAAGAGAGTGTTTGAGAGAGAGGGGGAGTCTCAACTTTAGGTTTTAGGGAGAAAAGATCTGAAAAAGCGATGTAAAAAGTTATTTTTGCGACCTGATATACGCACAGTCCGCTCGAGCACAAGAAGTGTCGCTCGAGCATCAGACACAAAAAGTTGTTCCGCTCGAGCGCCAAGACACAATGAACAAAACGTTCACCTCTCAAGCGCAAGAAGTGATGGTCAAGCGTAGAAAACACACATCCAGTAGTTCTGCAGACAACAAACCAACGCTCGTGCGCAAGAAAGGCCACTCGAGTGCCAACTCGGTCGAGCGTAGGAAACGCCACTCGAGCGTAGAAATCACTCTCCCAGTAGTTTTGCAGACCTGTAAGAGCACTGAGTGTTGGCAAAGCCCGCTTGAGCGCAAGAAGTGCCGCTCAGGCGAAGGACCAAAATTTTTGGGCAACACAAGGTTTGAAAAACGAGCGACCAACCTGCCCAAACACAACAACAATAACCCAAAGGCCAATTTCAAAGAAATACAAGAGAAGAGAGAGGTAAACAATAATATGAAAGCATTAAACCCGAGTCTGGAATGCCACAAGAGTCGGGTGAAAATCGAGATCGTTATACAACACAATAAATACCTCTTCATTGTGGCTAAAAGAGCCTTAACACAATCGCTTGATTTGAATTGACATTTATTATTTGTAAGGAATTTTTTTATCCTTACTAGCATGCTTAAATTACATTTTTAAATTTCGAAGTATCAGAATAACCAACAAATTTAAAAAGTAAAAACATTTTGAATAAATTCAAAAAATATTCACTAAAGACAAAAAAAAAAATCAATTACTTTTTTGTCTTTGGTGAAATTTTTTTGAAATTTTTCATTTTATTTAATTTCTGGTCCGTCTAGTCGAAAAAAACTTAAAAGTGTATTTTTTTTGTTTTTTTAACTAAAGACCAAAAAAATGAATAAAAAAGTCATTAAAAAAGTTGATTCCACGCAATAAATTATAAAAAAATCTTTGTGATTTTACACCTTTGTTTATGGTAGAAACTTTCAATTAATTAATCTTATCATTTAGTACAATCTACTATAAATAAATTATGGATGTAGTAATTGATAAATCGCATGCTTAATTAAATTGATGTATTTTTATATTTCATGAGAGTTGAAGTTGGGAGTCTTGGGATCTACACGAATTACTTCATAGTGGCATGCTCATGGTTAACTATTTAGCTCTGTGTGGATACTTTAGTTTTTAGTTAAAAAATTTAAAAATTATTTTTTTAAAAAAATTAAAAAATAATCAATTTCAAATAGAACAATTCTCACTTTTGTTGTCGAAATTGAACCTATTGGCTGAGAGCCGACTAAACTGCACTTTTTTTAAAAAAAATAAAACTAAACGTTAGGAAAATTAAAAGAATAACATTCAAGAAAAGGAAATTAGAAACTAACAAACATGGACTGCTTCACACTATAATAAATTAAGATTTTTTAAGGTAAAAATTTAGTGACGAAACTATTTTTTAAGGATGAAATATCTTAATTATAAGAGTATGATTGTTGTACTTTTAACACAAAATTGGACATTTTGTAATGAATTATTATTGTTTCGGAGCTAAAATTTTATCTTAAAAATAAACCTTTTGGGGTGAAATTGTTTTAACTCTAAAAATATATTTATTGGCGACATCTTACAAATGTTGTTGGTAGAGGTTTTTTGTTTTTTTTTGTTTTTTGTTTTTTTTTTGAATTCTTGTAACAATTTTTTCGCGACCCCTCGTATAGTGGCTGGAATTGATCTCCTAACGATTTTTGATTTTTTTTTTTTGAAAAATAATATACAAGCTCACTTCTGAGACCAATTTTCTAGATTTAATGATGTGCAAGTGATATGATTGCTTGATAATTAGAGAAGATATAAGAGAGAGTGTTGTCTCAGATATCCTAATTGATTGCTACATTATTAGACTTGAAAAGTGAGTCTAATTTTTGGACTTAAATAACAATGTTTTTTTTTTTTTCAAATGAAAAAAATTTAATCCCTAAAATCTTTATATGTTGTAGGACCTATCAATTGACCATAACAAGGATGTCAATGGTTTAATTCTTGCTCTAGACAAGATTTCCACTCCCTTAAGCAATACCATTGTACCCAAAGATTTTATATAAATAATTTCTTTTAAAAAAAATCCTTTTAAAAGATATTAAAGTATGGGAAATCTCTTTTGAAATTGCTCATGATTGCTAGTCCTGGAGTAGGATAATTCCAATAATAATCAGAATTAATAACCAAATTTAGTATGATTAAAAATTATTAGAATTTTGTAGTATGAGAAATCTTTTTTGAAATTGTTCATGGCGGCTAGTCCTAGAGTAGGATAATTCCAATAATAATCAGAATTAATCATCCAAATTTAATATGATTAGAAGTTATTAGAAGTAGTGAATTCTATTACATTTAATACATTATTATCATATAGATTCCAAAATAGGTAAATTACTAATAAGTCCTACTTTTGGGACTTATTACTCATTAAAGTCATAAATTTATCAGTCTCTCTTGTTTTTATGAATAAATTTATAGTGATAAATTTATCAGTCAGGAACTGTAGGTAAATAAGTCTAGTTAATAGGGCTGATTAGTAAGTGTTTCAAAATAATACATGAATAATAGTCGAGTAATGATATGCAAATAGAAAAGTGATACAAAATGATGTTGACTACTTTTTATTTTAAAACAAAACACATATAAAAATTAGTTTTATTTAGCAAAATAACACTGACATATCATTCTTCATGAATTTTTTTTTACGTCATTTGTATATTTGAAGAGAATTTTCCATGACAATTATGTACAAATAACTGCTTCTAATAATAAAATTATGTAATGCCTTATTCCACTTTGGCTTCAAGGTGCTACCCCTCGACCTCGCCTGAGCACTGCCCTGGACCTGCCACGGGGCGCTGCCCACTGGGCCCCCATGAGCTGACCAGGCATCTTGATCCCCGTACATAGTCAGTGAAATGGAAAACATGAAAGCCTCAAGATCACAAACTCCTCTGCATAAGCACAATTCAGGTTGGATTCGCATCTACACACTTACATCCTTACTGAAACATAAGAGTGAATAAAATTACAACTAAAAGGAGTTTTGTCAAACGAGATTATGAATAACAAAAACTTAACAACCATGTTCACCTAACAAGCATCAACAAACCAAAATTTGAGATATTTGCATTATTATGTCTTTAGGTGTCCATAAAACTTATGCTTCTATTTTATAGTCTGAAAGTGCCCATATCCAAACTCAGAATATGTATTAATGAACTTGAGTTTAATCTGCTCGAGAGCCACACAGAATTCCTGCGCGAGCAGATACTGGCTAAGCGTAACAACCGCCCTCTTCTTCGAGCCAACAAAAATAACCCTTGATCATTTCAAACGTAAAGAAAGAAAGATCATGTAACTCCTCTTGGCAGCATGTAATGCCCCAAAATAATTACAACAAATCCTTCTCATAAATGGAGTATAATTGAAACAACACGCTTTCATTAATCAGAGTTTAATATACAAAAGTGACAGATATAATAAGGAATGAAACCTACACAGAAGACCAAGGAAGCAATGGAGGGACTTCAAAGACGTCGAAACTAAACTTTGTTCGGACCAAAATGGAGCTCTAGGGGAGTTTTACCATTTTTCCAAAGACACTAGAGTAGAGAAACCAATGGATCTAGGTGTTTTAGAATAGAGAAGGTGAGTTTTAGGGAGAGAAACTCTAGATCTAGGGTTTTTGAAATGTTTAGAGAGAGAGATGTATATGAAAAAGTGATGTAAAATAACCTTTTTACGAACTAATATATGTACAGTCCGCTTGGGCACAATAAGTGATGCTCGAGCACCTAGACACAGTAAGTTGTTCCGCTCGAGCACAGAATACACACTCCTGGTAGTTTTGCAGACAGTAGACCAATGCTTGAGCGCAAGAAAGGCCACTTGAGCCAAAACCACTCGAGCGTAGGAAACACCGCTCGAGCATAGAATACACTCTCCTAGTGGTTTTGCAGGCCTGCAAAAAAATTGAGAGTTCACAAAGCCCGCTCGAGTGCAGAAAGTGACGCTTGAGCAGAGAAGTAAAATTCTGGGTAGCAAAAGTTTGAAAACCAAGCTACCAACCTGTTTCAAGCACAACCAATACAACTCAATAGCGAAAATCGAGGAGGGAGAAGAATAACAAGACAAGAACACCAATACAGCACCATGAAACCCAAGTCTAGAATATCAAATGGGTCGGCTCTAAAACCAGAATCGCTATAATCTCCTCCTTTAAGGAATTTCGTCCCTGAAATTTTAAATCAAGTTTTGAAACTATGTTTAAACTAATTACAACACCATGACCCATCCAACGGCCACTCAATCTTGTCAACATGATAAATAAATCCTCAATACTGAGTATACAATTCATATTTTCAAAACATATACAATCATTATATTAAACCCATGTTTCCAACACGTATATAACATGTACAATGTTTTCATATTTTATTAATACAACATAATCTCAATATATATTCAAACATCAACAAATAGATCCAGATACTTCTCATGGACTTGCAACTCACATTCCCAAGTTGCTTCCTGAACTCTGTGATGTCGCCATAACACGTTAACTAAGGGAATTGTCTTGCCTCGAAAGACTTGGTCTCGAGTATCCAAGACTTTCACAGGTCTCTCCTCATACGAGGCATCCTCATCTACCTCTACGGTGGTCCAATCCAACACGTGCGATGGATCCAGTTCATACTTCCAAAGCATACAAATATGAAACACATCATGAATCCCGAAAAGCTGTGGCGACAAGGCAATCGATAAGCAACCTTTTCGACCCGCTCAAGGATCTCAAAAGGTCCAATGAACCAAGGGATAACTTCCCACTTTTCCGAAATCTCATCAAACCCCACCTAGGTGATATCTTCAGGAAGACATGATCACCCACCTCAAAAGGCAAGGGTCTCCTTCTACGGTCAACATAATTTTTCTGGCGACTTTGGGCCGTAACCAACCTCTTACGGATAAGTGCAACTTTCTCCGTCGTTTCCCGAACCAACTCTAGACCCAACATCGGTGCATCACCTACCTCGGCCCAATACACAGGGGATCTACACAGTCAACCATACAAGGCCTCAAACGGTGCAATGCCAATACTCGAATAGAAACTATTGTTATAAGCAAACACCACTAAGGGAAAGTCCCTTTTCCATGACCCTTTAAAGTCAAGAACAAAACCTTGAAGGATATCCTCAAGGATCTGAATAGTAAGTTTGGACTACCCAGTAGTCTGAGGGTGATACACGGTGCTAAAAGTCAATCTTGTGCCCAAGGCACTTTGTAATCTCTACCATAACTGACCTGTGAAACACCGATCTTGATCCGAAATGATCGTCACAGGGACCTTGTGCAACCTCACTATGTCCCTAATATAAAGGTCAGCAACATAATCTACTGAGTCACTCACGTGCATAGGTATAAAGTGAGCTGACTTGGTCAAATGGTCAACTACCACCCAAATCGTAGCACTATCCTATTGAGTCCTAGGAAGGCCCACAAAAAAATCCATAGTGACATGCTCCCACTTTCACTCGGCTATAGGCAAGGGTTATAACAAACCTGCTGGCCTCCAATGTTCAGTCTTTACTTGTTGACAAGTAAGGCACCTCGACACAAACACGACCACATCCTCCTTCATTCCCCTCTGCCAAAACTGGCGACTAAGGTCGTGATACATCTTTGTACCTCCCGGATGCACCACAAGGCATGAATGGTGAAACTCTTGGAGTACCTCCTCTCGGCAAAACTTCGGCACGAAAAGGCGGCCAGGGTACCTAACACTCAAGTTGGGATACATATTTAAGCCTTTCTCTACTTTCCCGCTAGAGATCTTTTCTTAGAGGGTTTCTACCTCAAGATCACTCTTTTGTGCTTCTATCACTCGGTTCACAAGTCTCGGTTGTGCAACTACTAAAAACAAGGCTACAGACTCAACAGACTCACCAAAATGCAAGTCAAACTCACTAATAACACCCAACATCTCTCATTCCTGGATGGCAACACTAGCCACTCTACCAATGGATTTCCTACTCAAAGCATCGCCCACAACATTGGCCTTTCCCGAGTAATAATGTAGCTCAAAATCATAATCATCTATAAATTTCATTCACCTCCTCTGCCTTAGATTTAAGTCCTTCTGTGTAAACAGATGCTTCAGACTCTTGTGATCAGAAAATACCTCAAACTTCTCACCATACGAATAATGCCACCAAATCTTCAAGGTAAAGATCACTGCCGCTAATTCTAGGTCATGAGTAAGGTAGTTCCTCTCATGTGTTTTCAACTGCCGCGAGCCGTAGGCTACTACCTTCCCCTCTTGCATCAAAACACAACCCAAACCTTCCCTTGAAATATCACAATACATCGAATAGCCCAAACCCTGTCTCCAGAATAATCAATACTGGAGCAATGGTAAGCCTAACCTTAAGCTCTTGAAAAAACTTCTCACAAGTCTCGTTTCACATGAACTTAATGCCTTTACTAGTTAGTCTAGTTAGCGGTGAAGCTAATCTAGAGAAATCTTTCACAAACCAACGGTAATACCTTGCTAACCTCAAGAAACTATGGATCTCAAAAGCATTCTTAGGTTGTTCCCAATCTTGCACTGCCTCTATCTTGGATGAATCTATAGTCACCCCTTCCTCGGATACCACATGGCCTAAGAACTTTACTTCACTCAACTAGAATTCGCATTTCCCAACCTTAGCATATAGTTTGTGGGCTCTAAGTAACTCAAGTACTACCTATAAATATTCCTCGTGTTCCTTCCCTGAAGGTGAGTAGATCAAAATGTCATTAACAAAGACAACGACAAAATGATCTAGAAATTCTCGGAAGATATTGTTCATCAAGTCCATAAACATGGCAGGTGTGCTGGTAAGCCCAAAAAGCATCACTAAGAACTCATAATGGCCATACCGCGCAAGGAATGTCATTTTCTAGATATCCTCCTCCTTTACCCTCAACTGGTGATAACCCGATCTCAGGTCTATCTTAGAAAAGTAACAAGACCCCTTTAACTGGTCAAATAAGTCATCTATACGAGGCATTGGATACTTGTTCTTAACAGTCACTCGATTCAACTTCCAGTAATCGATACACAATCGCAAAGTGCCATATTTCTTTTTGGCCAAGAGGGCTGGTGCTCCCCAAGGTAAAGTATTAGGGCGGATAAAACCCTTATCTCCAGCTCTTGGAGTTGAATCTTCAACTCACCCAACTCGGCGAGTGCAAATCTATACGGTGCCATAAAAATTGATGCCATACCAGGCACTAAATCAATTGAGAACTCAATCTCACAGTGAGGTCGCAAACTAATGGGATCCTCAGGAAAAACATCCGAGTATTCACAAACTACCCTCGGCAATTCAACTCGGACTTCATCACACTCATTACCCAAGAAGGTAGCAAGAAGGCAACTAAGCTCACTCCACCCATGTGGATCATATAGTGGTGATAAGACTCTATCAACCTAATCCCCCCAGAAATAAAAGCAATCGCTGCTCAAGGTACATATAGTAACCCTTTGACGATAACAATCTATGACAGCCTGATACGATGACAACCAGTCCATACCCAAAATAGCATTAAAACTAGACATGTCAATCAATACAAACGCAAAAGGAAGTCGGCGACCGACAACCTCTATGTCACAACGCCGACACCCCTGCTCCAAAACAATCTCTCCACCAACAGGTGACTCTACACTAAAAGGAGATGCTAATCGAACCAACTCTAACCCCAAAGCCGATGCAAATGCAGACGAGATAAATGAATGGGATGTACCCGTATCAATCAGCACATTAGCAATGAAATTGCATAACAAAAAAGTACCTCTCACTACAGAAGGCGCTAGTACTAGGTTTGGCGCAGTAACAACATACACACGCCCTGTAGGTCTCTACTTAACCTGCTTACCCTTCGAAGCATAAGCCTGATACACTGATTAAGCCAAAGAGGCTCACTGATTGGTCCTCGAGGCCTGTGCTGACTGTGTAGGCTGGTGACTCTATGTCTGCCTCGAACCAGACGCACTAGGTGTGCCACCGAACTGTGGGCAAAACCTCTTCATGCGCCCGGCCTGTCCACACTAATAACAAGCAAGCGGTGGCCCTCTTCCCTAACTCTGGTTCTGAGAATGAGCCGAAGATGATGCAAACCATTGCCTTTCTCCTCTCTACAAGCAAGCTGGAGACTTGTGGCCCAATTGGCCATATTTGAAACAAGTAAAATCTCCCTGACCACTTCTCCCCGTACCCGAGCTCGTTACCCGAAAAGTGGACCTCGACTGAACTCCCTGGGGCTACTGTGGGTTAGAACCCCTCTGTCTCTTCTTATCCCTTTGAACACCCTAAGGTCTCTACTTAGAGCCCCTCATCATCTCCTTCTCCATATGCATCACAGACTCAAGATCAGTCGTCGTCTCTACAAGCCGTCCATACTCTCTTATCACTAACCTGGCTACTTTATGCATGAGCCCAGTCCTTAGCCTCTTCTCAAACTCTAAACAATGGCGCTCCTCAATTGCCACGAGTTCTGGTGCAAACCTCGACAAGCTAGTAAATATGGCCTCAAACTCGGCTATCGAAGTGTTCAACTGCACAAGCTTGGAGAACTAATCTCTCAACTTCTCCCTAACTATGGAAGGCAAGAACTTGTCTTGGAAGACATCAACGAAAACCTCCTAGGCTACACCAATGCGCCCTTATGCATATTTCTACCATTGACCCTCATCTCCCTTCAGTTGGAAAGACGCCAAGGTCACTCTCAATCTGCCGTCTTCAATACCAAGCATCTCAAATGTTTTCACCATTTGCTCCAACCACTTATCTGCTTTTAGTGGCTCCATAAGGATCACCCACAAAGTCATTCAGATTCAACTGAAAAAACTCTTGCTTCAAGAATGATGGCCCTGCCTCAGTTACTTGGGCCTGGACTTGATTCTCAACCCTGAGAATGTCCATAGACTCCCACAATGGCCTGGCCATTTCGCGGGTTAAGGCACCCATGGCCTGCTGACCAACTGGTTCGACCACATTGACCAAACCAACCCCTTCTTCTTGCACCGGAATCTCATCCGGTAAAGGCGCCTCATGCCTTCTAGGTCTACCACGTCTACCACCACCACGAAGGTAACAAAAGGGATTAGCACATTTACAAATGTGCCAAAGCTAATTCACGCGCGTCCTAATGCGGTGGACAATAGTAATTCCCTCCTCGTAAGCACGTAGTCACATAAACACATAGAAATTTCCTTCCTAGATAACGACCATCCCGCAGCATTGGCAGAGTTCCGATTAGAAACAACAGTGGTCAAGTGTTTTTCTAACAAGACTTCTAGAAACCCGTAGGCCTATCTTAGGAACTAAATTTCATACCCATATAATCATATAAGCATGTTATCACATAGCATACCATACATACTAATGTTTCTATCAAGGGAGACAAATGCATTGTGGTAATAACCACTTCCTACGTACCCAAAGTATTCGAACCCGGTATGCTCTAATACCAAGTTGTCACGCCCCAAAATAAATACAACAAATCCTTCTCATAAACGGAAGTATAATTGAAACAACATGCTTTCATTAATCAGAGTTTAATATACAAAAGTGAGAGATACAACAAGGAATGAAAGCTACATAGATATTAATATGCCTTACTGGCTTACATCTTTCCATGTTTGTCATGACCCAAACCCGCCCCCATGCATTAGAGTCATAACCGGCCAGTAATCATGAGATTACCTGCGGCCTTAGTCAGAAATCGATCCGTGTTTAATGATAGGGGGCCAAATTGCGGAAGAAAAATTTTCAAAAATTGTCCATTAAGTTGTGCATACATGGCTTAACCAAACATTCTTACGTTCACATAATAACTCACACCATATGCATATTCACATTAAGTGTGTCATACATACATCCAGGATTATTCAAAACTAGTGTTAACAAAAATTCAAATTATACACAAGGTTGGTCAAGATTGGTCATACATGACCACAAAAGGTTTAAAAGAGCAGTAAAGCAAAAGCAAGGGCTCTTGCATGAGGCAACTCTGGTTAATCTCTCAAAACACAGTTTCTCATCGCTCACTGGGGCTGGGCTGCACGTCCCGCTATTCAACTACATATATAAATATAAACAGTGATCTAATGCCCAGTGAATAATACCAGAGTAAAGAGGTTAATGAATGAGATTTGTTCATGAATAAGTCATACTTATAATTTAAACATTTGAACTACTATTCCTAATCATATTAGATTATAGACCATAATGAGCAAAACGATCATGGGTCCAACACATCGTATTCATGTACAAAACGACCTCATGTCCATCGCACACAAAATGACCTTGGGTCCATCTATACAAAACGACCTCGGGTCCAATACTCATTCATAGACCAACTTTAGGTCTAATGGATCCATGTACCAATAACCATCGGTTCTTCATATCATAACACTAAACGACCTTGGGTCCAACATTCTCATATTCATAGCTATGCGCATATAATTATGGTCACATTCATATTCATACTCAAAACAACCTTTGGTCCAATCAATTCTTTATTCAAAATGACCATTGGTCCATTTATCAATCATACAAAACAGCCTTCGGCCCAATTCATGCATAAGATGACTTTTAGTCTATCTTGTTAAACATTCCAAATGGCCTTAGGCCCAATCTATATCCTTGTCAGATATACCAAACGGCCTTAGGCCCATTTTCCATTTTCATAACATTCACTTTACAGATTCCTTCACGAAACGGTCGGATAGAATACTTATTCATAGTACAAATTCATAAATTTAGAAATTACCACGTAGGCAAAATTTAGGAAATAATACATATACAAAAATATCTTTACTAAGATATTACACATTGTGATCCGGTGCGTGATTCGCCCTTGCACTTGACCCTACGTAATTCATAACACATGGGGTCATAATCCAATTCATTCTGTTCTTTAATTTGCATAATGTTTTTAGGCTTCTTCATGCTCTATAATTTGTTTAGAATGTCCAATGCATGCCTAAGAGTGCTTAGAAGTGAAAGAGAATGGAAAAAAAAACATAAAATGCCTTTACAAAATGTCTAAAACAAGGCCCTCCGCTCGAGTGTAGCTTCCTTCGCTCAAGTGGGGATTCAAAATAAGGGATGTCGCTCGAGCGTGACTTTCGTCACTCGAGCGGTCTGTAAAAGTACTGGTTACATGAATTTCCCGCTCGACGATCGCTCGAGCGGAAGACTATGTAAAAAAGGGTCCTCGCTCGAGCGCCACTTTGGTCGTTCGAGTGATCTGTAAGATTTTGTAAAACTTCTGGGAGCTCAATTTCCACGCTCGAGCGACACTTTCCTCACTCAAGCGGAGAAAAAGAATTTTGGGTTTTCCAGAACTGTGTTTGAAGCTCAGTACATATCTTCAAATGTTCAAAACTCATATTTTTGATACAAAAACATGGAAAACCATTATATGACATGAGAACATGGATAATTAAGACCAATTACTCAAAATCATAATCTAATTCTCCAAATTATTTCTCATTCTTCTTGGTATGGCCATAGTTTGTGCATTCAAACTTCATACACATTTCATAACTTCATGAATCCTTCAAGCATGTCAATCATTGACACCAATCCCACTTCAAATGGCATAAAATGATGCTCAAAATCATGAAGCTCATTAAATTTATGAATGCATGTATGATTTAATACTCAATTTTTCATAATTAACATGTTACGTGCTAGATTATGCAAATTCACGGCAATTTTCTTCATGCATGGTAACACTGACTTCAAATTCAACTCAATTCATGTGCTTGATTACAATTTATCCTTGAATTCATATAATTACAACTCAAATTCATAATTTCATGTCTAACTACTCACCTAGAGGCTCCAATCTTCCAATTTCTATCTAGTTCTTGGGCTTAGCCTTTCAAATCTTGAATTCTCTTGCAAAAATCTACAAGGATGGCTCCTTTCTCTCTCTAAACCGGCCCGCCCTCTCTCTCTCTCTCTCTCTCTCTCTCTCTAGAATGTGTTTTTCAGCCAAGGTGAGTGCAAAAAGGAGGAATTGAATGTATATAAGCCTATTTATAGGCTTTGCTAATCAAATTGATTAGGCTAAGTAACAATGCTCTAATTTAATCATTCTGAATCTAATTATTCTGATCCAAATCAATTTCTAATTAAATTTCACCATAGGCTCCAAAAATCATGCCAACTACAATAACATAGTCAATTTCAATTTGTGAAACCTCTACGGTCTCTAATTTAAATTCTATAGTAGAAAGTTAAACAGATTTTCCTACGGTAAACAGATAAAATTTCACAAACGCATGTAATCATATAATTATTATTAAAATCATATCAAGCTCATAATTATAAACATAGTTAAGTTTAATTAGCATAACATAGAGTTGGGTTGTCACAATGTCATTGTTTGGTGTAGACACCCCATTTTTAACCGTCCTCAAGACTTGGATGTTCTTGCAGGTACATCCAGCGACAAGTTCGATTGCTCGTCGAGTACTTAACTCTCGCGACAGAATACCCCAGGTTTGATCCTTCCAGACCCTATTTCCAGTCTGTCTCATTTTTGGACCATGCTTTGGTCCTTCCATTTTGATGTTCATAATGGCCTGCCGGCCATGATCAAGGTCTGCCGGCCATGGACTTTGCCCTGCCGGCCACCACTGATGGCCGGCCGGCCACCATTATTTCAATAGATATTTTTTAGATATTTTTGAGCCAGCTGTTTGCAAGATAGACCATCTGCACCCACGTGGATGGCTGGATCTCTTCAAGGCTTCTTTGTATCTTCTATATATAGAAGCTATCTATATGCATACAAGGGGTTACAAAAATTTGGGTGAGTTATTTCTCTCTTTCTCTCTCTCTTTTTCTCTCTCTCTCTCTAGAATCCTCTCTCTTTCTCTCTACATTTTAGCCTTGAAAGTGTGTTTTCTTCACATATTTGCACTAAAACACCTAGCCAAACACCTTCACCTTAGTGTTGAAGATCTTGGAGGTTTTATTTGAGCTCCTTGGAGTGGTTTTGGCTTAGAAGACTGGTGGTTTGCTTGCTGTTTTGCTGCTGTCTTTAAGGGTAAGAATCTCACCCCATTAAACTTTGTTTTTTGTACATTGGTTTGGCCAACCTTGCATGCTGTTTGTCGCTTAGTTGTCAACTACAAAAACCTCTATTTTTGAGTGTTAAAAATGTTGGTTTGAGTCCTTTTTGGAGTTAGGGGGTGGCCCACCCTCTTTTATTGCTTATTGCTAGCCTTTTGGGCCATCCTTTAAAGCTTTTGAAACCATCTCTTTTTGGCCCTTTAACCACTGAATTCTAGAGGAATTTTACTGGTAGAAAGGTGGTTTTGAGGTCCAAAATGGGAGGGGGTGGTCCCCTCTCATCTTGTCTTGATTACATGTGTTGATGGCCTACCAAGTGAGCATGTGTTTCTCCCTTTTTGAAGCTTGATTTAAGCATGTTTTTGTGACTTTTTGGATATGCTCTAAATCTATTTTTGGCTGGTTTGGCCACTTGTTGCTTGCTTCTTACACTTGTAGTGTAATCTTGCTTAATAGCCTTAAATGCCTAATGAATTAGCCTCTTGTTCTAGCATGTGTTGGCTCTACTCCAGCATGTTTTTGGCCTTACTTTAGCATGCTTTAACTCTGTTTCAAGTAGTCTTGGCCACATGTGCTCCGCTTTGTATAGCTATGGTGTTAATGGCCTTGACTAGCTTTGTGATTTAGGCCCTTTAGCATGCTTTAACTGAGTGATTTGCATGGTATGGCATCATTTAACATGTGATTTTAGAGCCTTTTCCTCTATCATACTCTCACTTAGTTCACTCTTTAAGTGCTTTTGAGTGTTGAGCCTTATGCCTTGTTTGTGAGCCAATGCATGAACATGATTTTCCTTGCTTTTCATGGCACCATCTCAACAATGTTTGGTCATTGTTTTGGCATGTTTGATGTCTGTCTAGGCCTAGTTTGATCATTTGAGCATTGTATTACATGGTCCTAGTGTTGTGTCCTTCACTAGCGTTAATGCTTAAGTCCCTTAACATGTTGTACATGAGTTGTTTGCATGCTAGAGTCTTGTTTTTCATGCCATTCCAGCACTGAAATTCCGCCATCTCCCTCACTTCTTCCACTTTTGATTTGTTTTGAGGTTTGGTTAGTCTTCAAGTTGTGCTTAAGTCATAGGATTGAGGCTTATGCTTAAATGTCTTTAATCCTCTTTTGAGGGTTTCTACTAGTCAAAGGCATGGTCTCTCCCATATCTTAATTCATCTTTTGATTGACCTTCATCTCATTAGAGGACTTTCACAATTGGACAAATCAATTAATGAATGGCATGGTAAGTTAAAATTTGTAAACAAGAATTGAATCAAGTAAAACATGTCAAGATAAGCATGTTGCATTTGCATTGCATTGTGTTCAATCGAACATTATATTGAACACAAGGTGAATTGGTCCATTTCATACTCAAAGTGATGAAAATGAGCCAATTCCCTTGGTCTCCATTGCCTTTGATCTTTCATGATAAGGTGATGGTCTTAGAGTCTTGTTTGACTTGCATTTATTGAATTTGTACAAGTTGGATCCTTGGCCATCATGCATTGAGATGTTTGATTGATGGTTTTGGACCCAATAGTGCTACTCCCTTGATGTTTTGAAATGATAAGGAGTGGCATAGTACACACATACCCTAGGTAGACCCTCTCTTTCCTCTATTTTGTGCTCTGTTGCAGTTTGATGTCACGGCACACCAGTGGCCGGCAGTGCCACACTGATGGCCGGTACCCTTGCATTGTTGGCCAGCAGAGGCCCACTCTTGGCCGGCAGATGGCCGGTAGCAACTCCTCATGGCCGGTAGGCCACTGGTGCACTCCCCAGTATTGGTTTGGTAAGTTTCAGCAGCAAGTTCTTTAAGACACCCTGCAAATAGAGCCTTTAAAGAGCAAACCGGTAGGCTTTTCGGGGGGAGAAACCGAATGCGTGCATGCATGTTCAACATCTTCAAACAGAGCTGGGGCAGCTTAGTTTAAAGCTTTATTTATCAATTAGCTTGAATTTATGATTTAATTAATTAATTTGTTAATTAGTTAATTGTTGTAATAATTAGTATGTAGTTTGCTAGTTATTCAATTTGTTGTATAATAATTAGTCTAATTAGCTTAATTAGATTAGTTAGTTAGCTTAGCTTAGCTTAGATTAGCTTAGCTTATTCGGACCCTCCATCGAGAGGGAAAAATGTTGTAATAAGTGTGCGTGTATGTGTGCATATCTCCCAACCCCACGTCTTTCTCCCTTTTACTTAACTGCTTTCGATGTTTAGATTAGGGCATATTTCAATTAGCATACCCTATGCTTGCATGCGTGCATCATTCATTTGTCTTGCATGCACCGGGCTCGGCGCATCATTCAAACTGCATCGTACTTCAATACACTTTCTTGAATACGTGTTTCAAAGCATGTTATCAAGTGTTGCATTCATATTCCATCTTAGGTAGCCGAGCCTATCTTATTGCATTATTGCATGTGTTGCATTAGGCATCTTGTATAGTTAGGATCATACATTGTTTTCTAACTAGCTTTTATTTTGGCTCGAAGTACATTGTAAGTGTTTACGCTTTAGCATACTTGCATGAGTGTGAATGTTTCCTTGACAGCATGCTTGCCATGAGGCTACTTGCTTAAGTGATTAACTGTTTGAATGCCTGTGGATGAAGGCTCGATTACTTGAATTGGAACAATTCGATGATTGTGAGTTTTTAGCCCATTTGAGGTGGCAAAATTATGTTGTTTTAAGCCCACTTGAGGGTGGCAAGTCCGCGCTTTAGCCTACTTGCGAATAGCACTTCCAAACCATTTTCAAAAGACAAACATAAGTTGTTTTGTTCCAACTTGAGCGATTTAGTCTATACTTGTATGCTGTACGCATTACATAGTAAGATAGGTAATAACCGGATAAGAACACATGTGTTTTTAAAACAACTTATCATGTTAGTAGAGGTCGATCCTTTGATCGGGCGAGCGGGGGTACTCATTTTAGGACCTTCCCCTCTCGTACCCAAGTTCCCGAGTCGAGGCAACTTTGGTGATGACGGACACGTGGCCTTTTGGCACGAGTCAGGGTTTCCTAAATTTCCCAAAATAAAATATTTAGGTGGCGACTTTGTAATCTGGCAAAGAAGTCCAGTTTGGCATTTTTTATTCAAAATCTGATTTTCCAAAATGATTTGCCAGATTGGACTCTTTGGTGATTTATCAGTCTCACATTGCACTTTGTGAGATTAGATTCAGAACCGTGATAGGAGTTTGAACTGTAGTAGCTGGGATCTAATTTGCGCCCTCTCTGAAAGGGGGACGCGCGGAGAAAGTCGGGCGGTCTACATTTGGGTACCACAAAAATGAGTCAAGCTCAACATAATTAAAGCCCTAGGCTTGTACATTATCAAAAGAAAAGAACCAAAGGGTGAGCCTTCAATTCCACAATCCTTCCAAGCTAAACCCATGGCAGAGGCATATCACCAACATTTGAAAAGGTTTTCCCATATAGGGTGAGCCAAAGCCCAGCAGAAAAATCTAGCACAATATATGAATCTTAACAAAGATACAAGTATGATATGCATATACAATGCGAGGTAATATCATTTTGCCCCCCAAACTATCATGCGTTTTTCACGTTGACCCCAAACTTCGATTACTATCAATTTTACACCCAAACTTTCAATTTTTTTTTTTTTTTTTTAATTTTTTTTTTATCAATTTGGCCCCTGCTGTCATATTCCGTCTACAATTGGACAAAATGTGCTAACGTGACACCAAAGTTCATTTAAAATTTCATTTACCCCCCCAAACTATACATTCAAAATCAATTTACCGCCCAAACTATACTTTAAAAATCAATTTGCCCCCCACATCAGCACATTCTGTCTAATTGTGGACGAAAGGTGATGGCAGGGGTCTAATTGATCAATTTGTGGAAAGTTCAGGTACTAAATTGAAATAAATCGAAGTCTGGGGGTCAACGTGAAAAATGCGTGATAGTTTGGGAGGGAAAAGGATATTTCCTCTGTACAATGCCCGTGATAAAATCGTCTAAAACTTTTTTACAAAACCATATTGTGGCAAGCTCTATATCTCCATCCACTTTATCTCAATTCATGAGTCATTTCCATTTCATTCAGACAACCAAATTGAGGGTACAACTCAATGGGTTTTTAACCAACACAACCATTATACAAACACTTCTATTTTCCATTTTACGAATATTTCATCCGCGGGGATCGGCACCCATGTATACGTGCGATTTTCGGGAATTTCACCCTGGACACACAGGCCAACTTACTTCAATGGAGTACATCCTCTTTCTTCTCCTAAACCTGGAGTACATCCCCTTTCGTCTCCCAGACATCATACATATACAATGTAATAAAGACATAGTCATATTTAATGCTAACAAATGAGAGGTTAATTTCAATTCACCTAGTCCTCATGCAATTCCTATAACAATCATAGCTATCTTCCACTAATAGCCAAAAATAGATATTTCTAAACAGATACACAATCTTCAAGATAGATAAACTATCCAAATTTCCATAGATGAAAGATAATACATATTCAAATCCACCATTTATATGAACCTCCATCCAAATTTCATATTTCCAATACAAATTCCATTTATTTGTACAAAATAACTATTTGAGATGTTAGGGCAAACTCCCTTATTCCAAAATCCACCCCAAGTATCAAAATCAACAAATTTATCACAACACACCCTCTTATTTACTCCCATAACCATTTTTAATACATACATTAGAAAATGCCTCTTTTGATTTTAAACCATCCCAAATTCCAATATTGCTTAAACATCAACAACTAGCTAAGTTAAAAATCATAGAAGAGTGTAGAAAGTCCCTACCTCAAGCTTAGAAGACCAAGGAAACAATAGAGAAACTTCAAAGATGCTGAAACCAAGCTTTGTTGGGACCAAAATGGAGCTCTACGGGAGCTTTACCTTTTTTCCAAAGACACTAGGGTAGAGAAACCAACGGATGTAGGTGTTTTAGAAGAGAGAAATTGAGTTTTAGGGGGACAAACTTTAGATCTAGGGTTTTTAAAATGTTTAAAGAGAGAGATATGAAAAAGTGACGTAAAATGACCTTTTTACAAACTAATATACGCACAGTCTGCTTAAGCGCAAGTAGTGACACTCAAGCGCCTAGACACAATAAGTTGTTCCCCTCTAGCACCAGAAGTCTCACTCGAGCGTAAAATACACACTCCCAGTAGTTTTGCAGACAGCAGAGCAACGCTCGAGCGCAAGAAAGACCGCTCGAGCGTAGGAAACACCACTTGAGCATAGAATACACTCCCCTAGTAGTTTTGCAGGCCTACAAAAAAACTAAGAGTTCACAAAGCTCGCTCGAGCACAAAAAGTGACGCTTGAGCGGAGGAGTAAAATTCTGGGTAGCAAAAGTTTGAAAACCATGCTACCAACCTATTTCAGACTCAACTAATACAACCCAATAACGAAAATCAAGAGGGGAGAAGAGGAACAAGACAAAGACAACAATACAACACCATGAAATCCGAGTCCAGATTATCAAATGGGTAGGATCTAAAACCAGAATCGTTATACTTAAAACCTTATCAAGATGTAAGCATTGTGTAACTTCATAATCTCACATCAGGTAATTATTAACTTAGGCTTGTTAGCTTCACCTGCAAAGGGAAGACATGACTTATAATTCAAGTCTTTGATAGTCTTTTGATTAAAACTGTACTCTTTTTCGATATAAACAAGGCAATAAATAATGGTCCATATGGCCAAGTGTATGAGGAGAATCTCAAGAGAAGTTCTTAGAGAGTCAGAAGGAAAGGGACCTAACTTTAGGGAAACTTGGTGGTAAATGGAGGAGGTTCAAGCAGTAATAAAGAAGAAAAAAGAGAGTTTTAAAAAGTGGAAAGAATGATAGAATTGAGAAAAATCTTAAGCGTTACAGATTGACCAATAAGGAGATTAAAAAAGTGGTGAGCGAGACTAAGTTAAAAGCCTATGATGACTTATACACTAGACTAGATAGTAAGGAGGGAGAGAAGAAGATATACAAACTTGCTAAAATAAGAGAGACGAAAACAAGAGATTTTAATCAGGTTAAGTGAATCAAGGGTGAGGACTCTAAGGTGTTGGGGAAGGATGAAGAGTGTAGACACCCTATTTTTGACCACTCATAAGACTTGGGCGCCTCATGTTGATCACTCGATGATGAATTTATACGCTGTACAAACGCTCAATTTCTTTAGCAAGGAGCTTTGATTTTGAGTTTCAGAGCCTACAAACCTTGCACCTCCTTTTTGCCAAAACAAATTTTTTTAAAGGCTAACCACCCAGAGGCCTGCTGGCCAACAGGTGGCTGGCTGGACATAAATTAGTGGTCGGCCGTCCCCCACCTGGACAATCGGCTGGGTTTCCCAATAGAGCAGATATTTGTTACTAGTTGTCCCCCCATGTGCATGCACTACACCAGCTTCTTGAAAATCTCTCTCTCTCTCTCTCTCTCTCTCTCTCTCTCTCTCTCTATATCTTGCAACCTATATACACCTTACATATGCTCCCTAAACTAAATATTTAGGGCTTGCTGAGGTTCTTGAGCTTCAATTTCAGCTCTTAAGGGTAAGAACTTGTTGGTCTGTGAACCAAAGAGTTGCCTTTCTTCAAGAGGTATAACTTCTAGCTTCTTTACACTATTTCTTCCCTATCTTTCCTTGCTATTTTTACACTATTTTTATACTGTTTTTATGGGATGAAACTTGTGGCTTAAAGCTATCAAAGATAGAGGAGTTAACTGCCCTTGTTTGAACCTTATTCTACAATCTTCTTCCCTTGTGTTTCCCATCTATTTTCCAACTTTTTACCACTATTTTTTAGAGTTATTCTGTAACTCCCCGATATTTACACCACGATATGCTACCAACCCAACATATGAACAATAAGCAAAGGTATACAATTCAATAATTGGGATCTAGCACATTCTCATAAATTTATTGTCAAGCTCAAAGTAATAAAATTACAATACATGGTAATGTAAAAATATCCATCTTACTTGCCACAAGGGCTTACACCTTTCAAGACTAAGAGTCTTGATTCAAACGAATAAAATTAACTTGACAAACAAGTTCAATGGCTGAAGGCGAACACCATCAAAGAAGCTTCGGCGCTCTACATTTAATTCCATTCACTTTTGACGCTGTCATGGTACCCCTTCAACACCTGGATGTTTAGGATATCCACCCCATAAAAAGGGAGTGAGCTTTGACGCTCAGTAGGAAATAAACTTACAACAAATAAGCATGCTCAAAGTGATTATGTTCATGCACTGTCATGTCATGCATACAACTTATTTTTATTAGAAAACCAATTTGTAACATGCTAAATTCGTATTCCAAGGTTTGACCCGATTTATTAACCAATGAGTTAACCGTGAACCATCATTTTATAATTAATTTCCACGTTACATGTCACCAACACTCCCTACATTTACTGGCCACCAAGCATAGTAAGGCAAGTGGGCACCTCTTACTTTTAGAAAACCTCCACATTTACCGGCCACCAAGCACAGAGGGGCAATTGGACACCCATTTCATTCTTAAAACATCTCCACATTTTCCGTCCACCGAGCACGGAGGGGCAATTGGACACCCATCAATCATTGTAACTTTTTCCCCACATTTACCGGCCTACAAGCACGGAAGGGCAATTGGGCACCTTTACTAACATACCGATAACATCCACACATTCTTCGGCCTACAAGCACAGAAGGGCAATTGGGCACCTCAACACACAACACATTTCAAAATAACCCATTTTAATTAACTGAACATCACCTGACCCCAAAGCCATGAAGATACGATGCAATGCAATGCAATTGGTTTGCCAATATTATAGTTTGCCTAAGGTTCAAATCATTACTACAAAAATAATGAACATAAAACATAAACAAGGCAATCTCAACAATTTCCTTAATCATCTCATATAGCAACATCAATTCCAAATTCTCCATTATTCCAACATCATGTGAATATCAACTCAAAATGTCTCAAGTTCCACTTAGAAACATTTCTTAAGTAAGTTATCTCATTTCCAATAAACTTCCAAGCTAAGGTTCCAAAATAATTTAATCCACAACTTCTATCCCCACACTAGTTTCATCAAATTATTAGAATTTACCCATATATTCCAATACCATATTAATGTCAATTTTAACATAAAACTATCAATTAGTCCAAAATCCCCTTTTACTCAATATTTCAAACCTAGGGTTTTAAAGAAAAATGGGGGTTTTTCTCTTTTCTTAGTTAAATCCTCAAATCATCAATTACTATTTACCAATATGCTAAAAACATCCAACACCCTTTGAAAATTTGACTGAAAACCCCATTTGTGAATAAACAACAAGCCATTAATGTTTCTAACCCATAATGTTTCTAACCCATAATCAACTCAAAATTCCAAAATGTCACCAAAATCACTTTGAATCATAAATATTTAAGGCTAAGAGAACTCCCTACCTCAAGATTGGAAGCAAAGAAGCTAGATCAAAAGCGTCCTTTCGAAAATCCAAAATCTAATCGGTTGAAAATGTTGATCTCCTATTGTTCTTCATCCTTGATGCAAGATCCATGGTGGATTTGTTGATAAAAATGGATGAAATCAAAGTTTTGAGGGCTAGATTTTTGGACCTAAGATGAGAGGAAGGAAAAGTGAAAAAGAAAGTGTAAGGAATGATCTAGAAAATTACTTTTTAAGTTGCTGAATTCGCGCAGTCCGCTCGAGCGTCTTTTTCCCCGCTCAAGCGTACCTGCTTTCAGCACAGATTCCAAAACTTCAAATAGGCGTAACTCTTTCTTGTGTCCAAATTGAAGCCCCGGAAATAAGCTTTCCAATGGTTCTAGTCTCACACCCAAATTCAAAGTGTGGAAAAAGAAAAGGGAAAAAGAATGACAGTTGTTCGTAGGAAAAGTTATCCGAATTAAATTCTTAATTCACTCTTACTTTGCCATCATGTTGCCACTTCAATCAATACCCCAAAATAAAAAAAGAAGGTTCCAAATACACTTATAAAAATGTCAAGGGCAATCTCACTTTCCACACTCGAGCGTCGCAGACCAACAAAGCCGTCCGCTCGAGCGACCACTCCTACGCTCGAGCGGGAATTCACAACTCTTAGAATTTCGGACAGACCGCAAGAATGCTGGGAGCCTCTCAAGTCCGCTCGAGCATCAACTCCCCCGCTCGACCAGAGGGAAAAATTATAGATCATTACATATTCAGTGGCTAAATATTTGGTTTTGAGGTTCAAAAAGTGGAGGGGTTAGCCACCCCTCCTTAGGATTGCTTACTAGTTTCATTTCTTCATTATTTTAGTTTACTTTTTCTAGCTTTTTCAACTTAATTCCAACATTGTTTTGGAGAGTTTTATATAGCATTCTGGGCTTCAACCCGATCCATTTATTGCTTTTGAATCCGGGAAACCATAGTCGTGGTGGTTGTTCCTTCCTATTCATGGTTGGTTTTGGCTTCAGGGGTTGACACCCTCCTTATCGGTGTCAACACTACCTTCTATTCCTTGCCATTTTTTTGCTCTAGGAGTTGGCACCAGTGTTGGAAGGGTCAAAACCATCATGCTGTTATGTTCTGGAAATGGGTACTGAAATTTATTGTCAACACCAGCCTTGGAGGTGTTGATACTTGTCTTTTGTTGTTGGTCTGAAGGGTCGACACTAGTCTTGGAAGGGTAGGCCATTGTATATAGCAGAATCTAAGTTTGCTTGCTGAAATTTAGTATCGACACCAGGCTGGGAGGTGTTGACACCATGCATGCTATCAAACATAAGTGTTCTAGTTTTTCTTTATAAGGGTCCACACCACTGTTGCAGGGGTCGACCCTTGTGACTCTTTTTCCAGATTTTGTTCAGTTGGGCCCTACTTTTTGAGGGACTTTTGACTTGTTTCTTTCATTTAACCTTGGAGTTACTATGCTAAATAGACCCGAAGTC
Source organism: Camellia sinensis (assembly GCF_004153795.1). Taxonomy (NCBI): domain Eukaryota; kingdom Viridiplantae; phylum Streptophyta; class Magnoliopsida; order Ericales; family Theaceae; genus Camellia; species Camellia sinensis. Next base: position 326,550 of record NW_021025275.1, on the reverse strand, counting down.
CCTTTTTCTCATGGGTTGTCTTCTATTTTCCCTCTTTCACCCGTAACTCTCTTTTCTTTCTCTAAACTTTTACTTTTTTCTTACCCAAATCCTTAGATTTACTCACCTAGAGATAAAGTGTAGATGGTGGCAAGGGTTTTTTTTTTTTTTTTTATATATCCGAATTGCTTGTGATATCGTTGACGTGGGAAATTCTCCGGGTTCTTCACTTCAACCTTTTTAGCTTAAGGTAGGGACTTTCTACACCTTCCTATGATTCTTAACTTAGTTATTTGTTGATTGTGTAAATAAATGTTGGGATTTGGAAGATTTTAGACAAGCCTAGGGTTTTGGTTTAAAATCAAAAGAGGGATTTTCAAATGAAGGTGTTGAAAATGGTTATGGATATAGATATGAGGTTGTGTTGTGATAAACTTGTTGATTTTGGCACATGGGTTGGATTTGGGAGAAAATAGGATTGCCCTAAAATGTTTCAAATGATTATTTTGTATAAATAATGGAATTGGTATGAAATGAATTAAGACTAAAATGGCTTGGGATATAAGACTTGGCATATTATGATCTTATAACAATACAAACGATTTTGTCATAGGCATTGTATATGCACTTCATACTCATACCTTTGTTAAGATTCATATATTGTGTTAGATTGTTTTTACTGGGCTTTGGCTCACCTTACTTAGGAAAAACCACTTTCAGGTGCTAGTGATATGCCTCTGCCAAGGACTTAGCTTGGGAGGATTGTGGAGCTGAAGGCTCAATTTCTGTTTACTTTGTATTTATTTTCTTTTCAAGCCTAAAGCCTTACTTGTATTGAGCTGATGACTCATTTTGTTATAACCAAGCACGATCTTTGAAATATGTAAGCCCTCAGGGCATTTTTGTCTATTTATCTTCCTTTCTCTCCTTTAATTGGCAGCATATGCTGTAGATTCAGGGCTAAGTTTTATGAATGTATGATGCATATGTTTCTCTTTTGTATAACATATTGAATTAATTAAAGATAACTTTATTATTGTTGTTGTCATATATTGGATATTGTGGGTGGATTATTGTAATTATTTTGGGGGCGTTACATTTTAGGACTGCTTTAGTGTGTTTATTTCGTTTATGCTTTGTATAATATGCTTATAGTGTTATAGTACTCATAGGTTTGGTGGTTTAAGCCTTAGACGCCAACCTATTTGAGTTGATAGCCTTTATTTTCATAGCTTTCATACATATGTTAACACTCACAATAATCACTTCTGCAACCTCCCTCCTTTTTTGGTTTTCTTTGTTTGAGATTCGTTTCAAGCGAGTATTGTTCAAAGCATGAGAAAGAGTCCCTTCCATGCTTAATGGTTTAATCTCTTCAGAGGTTCATTACCAAGGCATTACATCTCTCTCATGCCAAGAATAACTCCTGGTTTGACACTTCTCTTCATTAGTGGACTTAATTCTCATTTTTGGACTAAAATGACTAAAGAATGGAAAGGTAATTAAAAGAGGCTAATCAATTGAACTAAAAGAGGTAGCAAGAGTAATAAAATCAAGTTGGGTTCAATCGGACATTAATTGAACCCATTGAGGCTTGAATCGCAACATACTTTTATGATGATAATTGTTCAAGCGTCAATGTTTACCACTTCCCCTGAGGTAACTCCATGATAGAGAGGAGGTCTTGTTGGTCTTTTCTTTTCATTCATTGAGCCTTTGTCCCATCGAGCCATGGATCATCATGCAATAACCTTGAGACCATTGATGATTTATGGATAGATTCTACTCCTCCCTTGATCAGTTCCATAATAGGGAGAGGTAAAGAGGATAAACATCCCCTGGAAACACACTATTTTTGCTCTGTTTCTTTTTTGTAGCAGCAGGGTAATACCAAAAAATAGTGGCCGACCGGCCACCCTACCACCTAGCCGACAACTTTTCATGGCTGGCCGACCACCTTATTTTGACCAAGTAGTGCCATTTTCATGGCAGAACAGAGCAGAAACTGAGGCAAAAACAAAAGTATTTTCTGACTACAGACAAAATAGTTCTCATAGCAAAACAGAGGCATTTTCAGGAAGTATGTTCTCGTTTGCATGCATTGCTCTTCGACCCCCTGCTCATTTTAATTAGCTTAATTGGCTCTTAGATTAATTTGTATATTGTGATTAATTAGTTTTCAATTTGTAATAACTGGTTACTTACGTAATTTTGCATTGTAGCCAATTAGTTAGTTTAATTCTAACTTGTAATAATTAGTTAGTATAGCTCATTTATTTTGGTGTTTCTAATAATTAGTATCAGCACATTCATTTGGACCCCCTTGCATGAGGACAAACTTGTAATATTGTATATGTCTTCCAACCCCTATATTTTTTTTCCCTTTTATTTACTCGTTTATGTTGGATAGCATATAGTATCATATTTTCATTAGCATTTTTCATGAGTTGCATCCATTCGTTTTGCATGCATGAAGGGTTCGACTTATCATATTAATCAATGCCAATTTCAAATACCTACTTGAATATGTGCTTTGTCGCATGCCTTGGGTTAATTGACTCACACGCCATGTTAGTAGCCGAGCCTATTAGTTGCATTTTGTATGTGTTGCATTAGTCATTTTGCATATTAGAGCATGCTTTTTTCTAACTATTTTATTTCTTTTGGCTTGCCTCGGTTGAGTACTAGGTGAGCATTTATTGTTTTAGCATCGTGCATGCGTGTTAGTGTTGCTATATCAACCATGATTACCATGAGGCTAAGTGCTTAGTTGATGTACCTATTTGAATGCCAGTGGATGAAGGCTAATTTACTTAAATTAGGATGATTTGATTAATGTACATATAAGATCAAAATTTTTTTTTTTTCAAGTGTCACAGTAGACATCCGCGAACGTCCCGGGAAAATCCCGTTTTCTTAATTGGGCTCACTACAGTTTGGACTCGATGTCACGGTTCTGAATCTAGTCTCGCAAAGGGCAATGCAAGATCGATAAATCACCAAAGAGTCCAAATCCGGCAAATCATTTTAAAAAACTGATTTTAGAAAGAAGTGCCAAACATGGACTACTTTGCCAGATACAGAGTCGCCACCTAAATATTTTATTTTGGGGGAATTTAGGAAACCCTGACTCGTGCCTAAGGCCGCATGTCTGTTATCACCAAAGTTGCCTCGGCTCGGGAACTTGGGTACGATTGGGGAAGGTCATGCAATGAGCACACCCGCTCGCCCGATCAAAGATCGGCCACTACTAAACATGATATCGAGTTTTTGAAAACACATGCGTTCTTATTCCGGTTTATTAGCCTAGGATTACTATGTGATGCACACAGCATACAAGTATAGACTAGATCGCCTGAGTTGGAACAAAACATTGCATATCCATTTGTTTTGAAAATGGATTGAAGTTTGCTACTCGCAAGTAGGCTAAAACACGGGTTTCGACGAATTATTCCAATTCAAGCAACCCAACCTTCACCCACAAGCATTTAGGCAGTTATATCACATAAGCACATAGCCTCATGGTAAGCATGCGATCATGGCAGTCACTCACACGCATGTAAGGATGCTAAATCATAAACACTTACCGAGTACTCCGAGCCAAAGAAGGAAGCTAATTAGAAAACATGCATGAATCCTAACTATGCTGAGATGCCTAATGCAACACATGCAAGAATGCAACTTAGATAGGCTCTGCTATTCTAAGATGGCATATGAGATACTACATGTAACATGTATTCAACTTGGAATTGAAATACGATGCAATTAGTATGATGCGCCGAGCCCGGTGCATGCAAAACAGATGAATGGATGCAAACATACGAGCATAAGGATGCTAATAGAAACGTGCCCTAAAACTAACCATCATAAGCTGGTAAATGAAAGGGAGAAAAACATGGGGTTGGAAGACATACATCACACACACGCACACTTATTACAACATTACCCTCTCTCGGAGGGTCCGAACGAATAATACACGACCAACTAGCTAATCTAAGCTAATTAAACTAATTATTACACAACCCAAATGAATAACGAATTACAACTAATTATTACACAAAACTAGCTAATTAACAAATTTAACTAGGGAAGCAAATAAACTAGCATGCAAGCTACATGAAATGGATTGACTCAACTCTGCCTTCAATGATAAAGGATGCATGCATGCCCGAGTCGCCTTGTCAAGAAATCCATCGCGATGCCCCAACTCGCCTTTGTTTGCAATTGATTTCAGAAAGTTGCACGAGGCTCCAGAGAGATGAAACTCCACCCAGGGAAGCTGTGGGAAGGCTGCCGACCAGCTATGGGCAAGGGAGGCCACCTGCCGACCACCCTTGGTGGTGAAGACCAGAAAACGTGGTCGGCTTGCCAGAAAACCTGGTCGGCTAACCAGTTCATTCTCCTGGTTTCTGCTTTTTCTGCAACAAAGGCAAGAGAGAGAGAAGGCAAGGCATTTTCAACATATGTGTGCCCGACAATTCTCCCCATCATTGCATAAGCTCTAGGGAGTGTAGTCCTCGATCCTCGGGCCACCAATCACGCATCCCGATGCATGATGGCCGAGGAGTCGAATTGCACGACTCAATGGGACATGAATGCACATATAAGCAACTAAAACCAATAACTCCATCATGGATGGTCAAGAGTGTCGACGACCGGGAATCAGGGCACGTTTCATCATTTGGAGTATGAAACGTTCCTCATTTCCCGTGTTTGGACTAACTCCTATTCCAAACACAACGCGACATGTAGAATGGCATGGCATGTACAAATGCAACTCTAGTATGCAATCCTAAATGTAATGCGACTAAGTGATGCGAAGATGCACGGAATGACATGCAAGCGTGCAAATGGCATACACAATGCTATGAACTAATCAATGGCATACTCAATACACGTGGATTATATGGCATGCATACGTAATGCAATGATCAAACATGCGATAACATGGACTATATGTAATACACAATGCAAGATAGACTTAAACCAAGATGGATGGACCTCAGCCACTCCCAAATCAGTGGCCAATATGATGAAAACGAGGCAACAAGGTACATGCAAACATGCACAAATGCCAGGGACCAAACCTAAGGAACAAAGTGCAACTCTACCAAAGCATGACAAGGATGAAATATGGCATACAATGACACATGTTCCAGCTCTGAAATGACATACAAGATGGTCCCGAATCATGCAAACAACTCACCTGATGCATGTTGGATGGCACAATTACCGAAACTAGTGAAGTGCATTACAGTAGAGGTATACAAAGCGATGCACGGATGACCAAACCAACCACAAACAATCCCTATGCAGACCCAAAATAGTGGCAAAATGGACTAAAATGATGGCTTGCAATGCACAAAAATGAAGTTCGTGCAAAAGCCCAAAAATGAGGCGTACAAGCACAACTCCCAAACGCATTTAAAGAGTGGAAAAGATGGGAATATGGCACAAGTATAAGCTCTGAAATAACATGTTCAATGATGCCAAAACATGAAAACAACTCAAGTTAAGCATGCAAGAGGCTTCAAAACTCGAAGCTAGGCAAGGGTATTACACTACAAGCATGCATGGCAAGCATCATTCGACCATGGGACCTCAAAACAGAGCTAAGGCAGCCCAAATCATGAATAAAATCAGTTTAGACCATGGCCAAAATATGCTAGAATCAATGGCCAAAACAACATGCAATGGAAGCTAGTGAGCATGGTTTACACTACAAGCATATGAAGCATTCAAGAGGCCACTAAACCAGAAAAATTCAGAGACATGACATGCCAAATAAAGCCCAAAAACCCACTGAAACATGATCAATGCATGCAACAATGTCATGCTCCTTTGATAGGCTATAAGAGGGGTTATTCTACACATGCAAGAGACACACCCAAGGTGACAAAACCAACTCTAGACAGAGCCTCGGCAGGCCCTAAAAGTCACTGAAAAGGGCCTGAAACAAGGGTTGGAGGTGTGCAAATGAAGGCTCCTTTGTAAGGCCAAAAATGCTAGTGAACAAGACAAGGAGGGAGAGGGTCACCCCTCTCTGGTTTTGGCTCTCAAAAACACATGTTAACCACTAAAAATCCACTTAATTTTAGTGGTTAGAAGGCCAAGCAAAGGTCAACACAAAGGCCCTAGGGCATGGCTCAAAACAAGGCAAAATGAGGCATGCAAGAGGGTAGAAGATCTTCAACACCAAAAGGGCCTTAAACAAACATCAAAAGGACCTTAAAACAAGACTTTTTCAGTTTTCAACAAAGCTCAAATATGCATGCAAATAAGGCTAAGAGATGGATCAAAATAAAGCTTAAAAGAGGGAAAAAGTGTGTTACCCTTGAAGCTCAGCAAGACAGCAACTTCTGGACCCAAAACCCAACTCCTTAAACTCTGAAAATGGCCTCCAAGAAGCTCCAAGCAATGGTGGAAGGGTTAGGCTATGGGGTGGTGTGCAAAGATGCCAGAACAATACACTTTTTGAGCCAAAATAGAGAGATATAGAGGGAGATGTATTGTATGCCTTCAACAAAATTCTGAACCCTCATAAAGGAGGGGGAGGCCCTCCTTTATAGCCAAAAGAGGCCAAAGCTTCTCAAAGAAGCTAAAAACCAAGGTTAAAGATCCTCCATATACGTGTATGGAGGATTCAGTCTCTGCCTTCCAGTTGGTATAGCTAGCAACAACTCATAGACAAAACTGGAGGAGGCAGGCCGACCAGTTCAGGTGGTGGGCCGACCACTTACCCTGGTTGGCCGATCAGTTCAAAAGGTTTATCTCAATAAAAGGTGGTCGGCAGCCCCATTTGATGGTCTCCACATTGAATGCAAGCTAGTGGTATGGTGGGAAACCAGTAAATGTGGCTCAAAGACCAAGGAGACCAGCTTCCTGACAAGAAAACCGACTGGCCAGGAAAAGTGGTCTCTAAGGAGAAAAGGTGGTCTCCCACCCTTGTACCACCTTCCAAACAATGAAAACAAGGTCCATGCCAAAAATGAACCAAGACGGATGCAAAACGAGGGTTCAGGGGTCAAAACGCGTAGCCGGGTGCCCCGAAAACAGCCTGTTAAGCAACGAAAGTGGCGTGCGACCACAAAGGTGGTCTCCCGGGCCACAGTGTCCCTCTAGATAGAGGAAACAAGGTGTGTGCCAAAAACTGTGCCAAACGAAGAATGTTAAGCGGTCCCGAACCGAGGCGCGCGGCCGACGGCTTCGAAAATCAGAAACTGGTCTCGAAATGGGAACAGTGGCCTGCGACCACGAAAAGTAGCCTACGGCTATTGAGAGATGGTCTACAAGACCTCTCCCTCCCTCCGGGAAGAGAAAGCAAGACCTGATCCGCAAACTGAGGCAAAGCATAAAAGGGTCCCGAGGTCCGGGGGTAAGGACCTCAGCCGAAACTCTGAAACCTCAGAATGAGCACAACATGCGCAATCACCGAGCGCTCAATCGATGATGTGTGAGTCTTAAGATCGGTAAAAAATGGGCTGTCTACAGTTGCCCGTCGTTGACAGAACTTGAAAGTCATAAGTGACGGGAGTGAATGTCAAAGCCCAGAGACGACCCATTTTTGACAAGGCGGAAGACTTAGACAAATAGGCAAGATAACAAAGAGATGTGCCCGCAGGTAGGGGCAAAATGCAAAGGACATGCAAGATGCCGAAACATAACTTATGATCATGCAAAGCACGCTGTAATGAAGCAAATATACACAATAAATGCAACAATTTAAGTGAACATTATGCAAAGCAAGTAAACACGAGCCAAACCACATCTGATATAGAAAGGATGTAATAAAATTATACAATTCTCACTGCGTCTCACGCGGAGAAGGCTAAAAGCGACTACCGAGAACACTCGGAGTCTGAAATGAAACAACTCTCAACGTATCAAACGCAAAAGGAGAAAGCGAACAAATGGACATCGGAACGCATCTTATTGCTCGAAACCGAAGTCGTCCTAATGCACCACATGCGAGAGGAGAAAAGGTATGAAAAAACACCGGAACTCATTCGAGTGTTCGAAACTGAAGATGTCCTAACGCACCGCATGCGAGAGGAGAAAAGGTATGAATGAACACCGGAACTCATCCGAGTGTTCGAAACTGAAGATGTCCTAACGCACCGCATGCGAGAGGAGAAAAGGTATGAAAGAACACCGAAACTCATCATAGTGTTCGAAACCAAAGATGTCCTAACGCACCGCATGTGAGAGGAGAAAAGGTATGAAAGAACACCAGCACTCATCCGAGTGTTCGAAACCGAAGAGGAGAAAAGGTATGAAAGAACACCAGAACCCATCTGAGTGTTCGAAATCGAAGATGTCCTAACGCACCGCATGCAAGAGGAGAAAAGGTATGAAAGAACACCGGAACTCATCCGAGTGTTCAAAACCGAAAATGTCTTAACGCACCGCATGCCAGAGGAGAAAAGGTACGAATGAACACCGAAACTCATCTGAGTGTTTGAAACCGAAGATGTCCTAACGCACCGCATGCGAGTGGAGAAAAGGTATGAAAGAACACCGAAACTCATTCGAGTGTTCGAAACCGAAGATGTCTTAACGCACCGCATGCGAGAGGAGAAAAGGTACAAATGAACACCGGAACTCATCTGAGTGTTCAAAACCGAAGATGTCCTAACGTATCGCATGCGAAAGGAGAAAAGGTACATTCAAACTAAACCGGAACTTCTCTTGAAAGAACCGTACATACAATATCATGCTTGTAAAAGAAAGGAACTTAATCCGGACAATAAGTTAGCAACATATGTTTAGAGCTATATCAAACGCGGACACGTATGGTGCCGATGGCAAAGTGTATAACGATGCAAGTGAAACGTGTGCGACGACGCATGCAAAGCATGGAGGCATGATAATACCAATGAAACGTGCACAACAATGCAAGTGGTGTGCATAACAACGCAAGATAAGTACAACTTCAAAAGCATGCTTGAAACAAAATGCTGAGTAAAGAAGTGCAAGCTTCGAAGAGAGCAACTCAAACGCGACCTCCGATTTACCTCTCGGAGGGGTCGCAACGTACTCAAAAAGGATACACCTTGCTCTTGGCGAGTAACGACGAGCCATACGCCAAAGTTTTGAATTGAAGTTCCAGCGGAGGCATTTCGCGCCGAAAAGTGCACTTTTCTTCTCGAGAGCCGGGGACTCCAATCATCACCAAAATTCACAAGGAGAACAAAGGGACTTGGGAGACCACCCAGGAGGATGGCTGAGCACCTAGGCTAGTGGCCGATCATATTTTTCTCATAGCATGGTCGGCTTGCCAGAAAACCTGGTCGGCCGACCAGTTTACCAAATTCGAGGCAGTTTGGTCCTTTTATGCTCGGTTCTTTAAATACACATATCCAAAACACTTTTGCTCACACCTCTTGGTCCGAAATCAGTCCCCCCTTCCTTCCTAGACCATTTTCTCCCACAGATCTGCGCTTTATATGCGTTTTCCAACGCCCCACGCGAAGTTGTTTCGCGAAAACTTTCAGTTCTCTTCACTTTGAACTGATTAAAATTTGATTTCGAAGCTTCTTTCTCCATTTTCACCACTTGAGGTATGTTTGTCTCGAAGTTTGGCACATTTTCTCAGGAGTTGACTTTTGTTGACTTTTACCTTTCCCTAGAGTTGACTTTTGTTGACTTTTTCTAATTTTGGCTCATTTCGCTCATTTTTGCTCATTTTTGCAGATTTGTTCAGATGGCAGATCATTTTCATCATGGTGGAGCTCCTCCGCATGCCGAGAATGAGCCGGACATCATGTCATTGCCTCCGAGAGTTCAGCCTTTCGACCCCGAGAGGTATCATCCTTAGGAGCACATCCTACCTCCGACCACTTTCTATCACTTCACTGACTTTGATTGACGAGCACACGCGGATCTGCTACTACGGGAGCCAGAGTCTCATCTCTCTCATCAGGCACAAGAGGTACGTACTTCACTTTTACATTTTCTGTAATGTATTTTGCATTTCCTGCACATTCCATGCTTTCGCTATGTATTTTTTATCTGCTTGTTTTGAACACATTCACACACCATACTTTTGCTTATTCGGCACGTAGCTCACAACACAATATTTTGTTAAGTTGGCACACGGCTTGTTCTGAACGCACGGTTCATTCTTATCACACAATTTGTCTCGAGCACACAGCTGTTTTTCAGGCACACAGCTTGTTTCTCGGGCACACGACTCACTTTTTCGGGCACACGGCTCGCTTCTCGGGCACACAGCTCATTTCCCAGGCACACAGCTCGTTTTTTGGGCACATAGCTCGTACTGAACACACTGTCCATTTATTTCATTTGCACGCAGCTCATTCATCTCATTCTGAAAACGGAATACCTCTGTTAATTCTGAATGCAGGTATTTTCTCGTTCTACGCGAGGTTATGGCTTGATTTTCGCTAAGGAGTGGTATGTGGAGCTCCCAAATACCGTTCGCGATGTTGTGGACGATGTAGGATTTGGACCCTTCTGCGCGGGGCTATCACGTTACCCGGCGAGCAGGACCTTGATGGGGGCACTTGTGGAGAGATGGTGGGACACCACCAACTCGTTCCACTTTTCAGCTACTGGGGATATGACGATGACCCCATTTGACTTTGCCATGCTGATTGGCCTTGACATGGCCGGCTGACCGGTCCCTTATGACACAGATATGGGTGAGTGGGAGGCAGCTTGGATTTATCTGCTGGGAGTTCGCCCGCCGATTAACAGATCATTGGGTAGAGTCAGGTACACCTGGTTTCCCGCACAGTACAGGGGGACTTCGCCCGAGACTATCGCGGAGATAGAGTAGTACGCTCGAGGATTTTTGATGTTCCTCCTTGGGACCACTTTGTTCTCCAATAGGGGGAACACTGTTGGACATTATCTACTTAGTGCTTTGGTAGACCTATCATAGGTCAGCTAGTATGATTGGGGCGGCGCCGGCTTCGCTACCCTTTACTGTTATATGAGTGCGACCTCCCGCGGGCGGGGGAACATAGTAGGCGGCTACTGGAGAGCTTGGGAGGTACATTCTGCCCTCTTGATTTACATCTCTGCTTTTTATTATCTGTACACCGCACACGGCATACCTTATATTCTGTATTCTTCATTCTGCACTCAGCATTCTGTATTCTCTATATACATTCTGTATTCTGACGGCCACTATCCTGTTTTTCACAGTTGTGGGTTTATGCATACTTCCCGACGCTAGCCCCAGAGCTGGAGGTGGAGGTACCTCTGGAGATCCCCTACTCTAGCAGATTCGAGGGTAGGTGTCGGCCGAGGGCTCGGGAGACTCTGCCCTACCTTCGGTAGTTCTTTGACACGGTGCGGGCGACCGAGGTAATCTAGAACTCTCAGTTCTTCGGCACTGCTTTGGTTCATCTTGCATATTTATGACATCTAATCAGTTTGTGCACTTGTTATCCGCAGATCACTTGGGAGCCCTGGATACCTTTGGGAGGAGATACCAGTTTCCGATTCCCTGGGGCGTGGGCCTCTTCTCAATACCAGATTTTATTTGAGGCGCCAGTGGGCAGGGCCTGGTTTTTGGGAGATCACTTCATGCATCAGACTATGGGCGTCCCCGATCAGGGTATCCCGACAGCACCTCCAGAGGATATGCGGTCTACTGAGAGGCTCACTCCCCAGGAGGTCGAGGAGGCTATAATGGGCACTGATGTAGTTCTGCTCCTAGAGGAGGGGGAGTACGCGACCTACCGCCATACGTACCTGATGCCCCTATTGACAGGTATCCGTACTCCCACGAGGAGGGCTACTGGTGCATCACTGTCGAGTCGAGTCCGGGCTGCAGATATGCCTTCGACTAGTAGGGCTGGTACATCGAGAGGTGGGGCTGGACAGATTCCCCCGATTCCCCCGACTTACCAGCATACTGGGTGGCCAGATCTTCCGACCGAGCTGATAGGCTGGCGGTATTGGACATCCTACCCGATTCCATTAGAGCCCCCATTGCCTGATCACCGCTACGTCAGAGACCCTGACTCGCTACCGGTATACTTTACAGTTTTGATTTATCATTCAGATATTTGGACATTTATTCATTCACTGATAACTTGCACTTGCATCTGCAGCCTCCCATCGAGTATTGCGACGGGTTACTCGGAGTGGTGGCCTCACTTGAGAGCATGGTCCTGCGGAGGGAGACGCAGCTGTTCATTGCCTGTGTTTCAGTACTTTTCAATTTCCTTGCATTTGTCATACTTCTGATGACATGCTGAATTTGACCATTTCACTGCATTGGTTGACTGTATGTGTAGAGTGCATCTGACACACACCACATTCATATATCGTATCTACATACACCCATTCCATGTAGCTTTCTTGTCTCTGTATCTGGTATACATGTCGGCTAATGTATTCAAATTGTCCTCTTTTTCAGATGCCGCCATTACAGGCTGGGCCATCTAGGCCTTCTTGAGGAGCTGGGAGAGGGAGTTCGACACGCAGCCGAGGCAGGCGTAAAGCACCCATCAGAGATGATAAGGAGTCTAGCAAGGATGAGGAGTTTGCGCATCTTCAGTCAGAGACATCAGCAGGCAGAGAGGATGACTCTGGGTCCGGTTCTGAGGGCGGAGGTGATGCCGAGGGGGATTCTGAGGACGGCGACTCCGATTCGGATGGTGATGGCGCAGGGGTTGCTTAGCCGAAGAGGACGAAGAGGCCCTCTCAGTCTTGCACTTGAGAGCACTGATGCAGATGTTCCTGCTTTATTTTCTTTTATTACTAGTAGTTGTGGCACATTAGCTTTTAGGCAATTTTATTTTCTTTAAAACTTTGTACCCATGTTGTAAAATATTGTAACAAAAGGATCATGATGGAATGAAACAGTTTTTTGTTCAAAAGTGTTGTACTTTGTTTTCTTAGCATCGTATTGCATCATTTTGCACAAAAATGAGATTGAATGGAAATTGAGCACCGTGTACTGCCAAGTCAGGTAGTGAACCAACACAACAAAACCTTAGCAAGTTTACAACTCAATAAGCAAAACACGACAATGTTGATTAAACAAAGAGTAACAACTCGATGCACAAAACTCGACGACTCGATAAGCAAACTTAACAACTCGATAAACAAAACTTAACAACTCGATAAGCAAAACTTAACAACTCGATAAGTGAAACTCAATAACAACTCGATAAGCAAACGCATTTCTGACAAACCGGGCGACGGAATGGAATCGAAATGGAGGTAAACACGGACCTTTAACACTCCCAACGCATAGAAAGGCTGGGAGAGGCCAGGAAAAGGCCAAAACCCAATTTTCCTCCATGGCCAACCACCAAAGAAGGCTAGCCGACCAGCTTTCTGCCTTGGAGACCAGTTGTATGGTCGGCCGACCAGAAAAACTAGCTGGCCGAACAGAAAAAGTGGTCGGCCAACTAGTTGGCCTGGCGACCTCCAGATTTTTGACATGTGTCTCTCGAACAGTGCCTTATCCTCCATAAAGGTTCCAGCTTCATGGTTCTCTCATTCCATCTCAGTTTTGCATCAAAATGGAGGCATTTCTCATCCGAAATCTCACAGCTTGGATTGCTACTTTAGACGGCTCGAAAAAGTTGAACTTCCGGGGCTTCGGTATAAATGCACTATTCACGCTGAGTCGCACTTCGCTGCATCTTCCATTCCTCCATGCCGCGGCAAGGTTTTGGAATCCAGTAACACATGTCTTTAGCTTTGGCAGGCAGGAGGTATGTCCTATGTTCGAAGATTTCCAAGCTTCGATGGAATCCGAACATGACGAAGAAATCCTGTCCCAGCTTTGCTTCAGCCGCTCAAGCCCTAGGAGGAACGTGTGGGCTCACTATGCACGACGCTTGATCTCTGATCCGCGATGGAGAATTAGACATCCTCAGCCTGATTCACTGCTTTTCTAATGCTGGTGATCGCGGTGATCACCACTGGCAAGGTTTTCGGCGACATGCCCTTTGCTTGTGCATGCTATCTCACTTTTTGCTTGCCCCAGGCTTCAGCGGGTCTAGCATTCGTCTGATTGAAGTTAATCAAGGCTTGAAAGATGGAAAGAGATGCATGGCCATGACATTGGCCGAGACATTGATGGGTTGGATGTTTTCCATCGCCGAGAGATGACCAGATTCGCGGGGAGTCCACTGCTGCTGCAGGTAATGTTTCCTACCCTATCTCACATGTGTGTTGCTCACATCACTCGGCTCTCAGGCTTGGTTTTTCTCACAAACCCATTTCTCACTTTTCTCTCAACATACACCTCTCTATTCTTTAATCTCTCATTTTTTATCCCTCCCCAGGTGTGGTTGATGGACAAATTATAGGTTGTGGACTCTTGCCCAGCATACTCAGCTCGCAGCTACTTCTTCCGACGTCGCCTAGTCGATGCCCTTGATGAGGGATGGTGGTTTGACTGGATGTGCAATTTGTCCGTAGACCGCATTGCTTGGTGCTGTCCTTGGCTTAATCTACCGGCAATGAGCTATAGCATCTCCCGGCAGCCTGGGATTCAGTTGATTGGCCTAACACACTGCGTGTTATACTTTCCTTTCCGGTTCCAGCGCCAGTTTGGCCATGATCAGATTGGCAGAGGGGATAGAATGCCCAGCTGCATTTTTGGTCTGAAGTGTGCAGCTTGCTCGGTATACCACAGCATGGAGGACTAGAGAGCTCCTGGCCCCCGCTCCCACTTTCAGTTGCACTTTGTCTGATGAGTGCGTAGATTGGCTCAATGAAGAGGCTCAGGTTGGGCCAAGCTTGGCATTAAAGGCTTCGACCAGCTCTGGGAGGCGGCGTAGGAACACCTAACTTATCTATGCCCCAGATTTATTGCTTTATCAGTACTCTCAAGTTTTCTTTATGAGTGTAATAAAAAGTAACTTCAATTTGTATACAAGAGTATGAGAACTCTGTATTGAAATCAATGAAATTGAAGGTTGTGGGTACTGAAAATTTTCCGTTTGGTCCAAAAATGGTCTAAGTCGTAAAAAGATTAATTTGAGCAAAATCAACTTTTATTAAAACTTTTCAAAACCATTTTCGATATGGATCAGAACTGGGCACGCCTGAGATCTGTCACTGAGATGCACAACCCCGGATCCCAGCAACTGGAAAGTTGCCCCTAGTCTGAATAGCACTACACCGGAGATCACAACCGAAGCTCTTGAATGCTTAATGGACAAAGATGACCGAGATGATCAAATAGACAAAGTTGATCGGGGGAAAGTTTATGGCTGGACTTCAGGATGAAGTTGCCTACGTATCCCAAAGATGGGAATCAAGCGTTACGTAGTTCGGCTCAGGTTCACTCGTGTATTAACCCTCACCTTTTGCCTAGGTTGCCCTTTCGGGTTTTCGGCTTAGCGAGCCACTCAGGGGTAATATTTCTTCAACTTGTCCATGTTGATCGGCTGTGAGAACTCTAGGCCATCTAGGTCCATCAGAACGATAGCTCCACCCAACCAAATAGACTTGATGATGTAAGGACCAGTCCAATTAGGTCTAAACTTGCCCCGTAGAGTTGTGGATGGGGGCTCGGTTATCTTTGAGCACCAAATCTCCTTCCTTCAAATTTCTGGACTTAACCTTCTTGTTGAAAGCCCTGGCGATTCTTCGTTGATAACCTTGAACGTGGTACAGTGCTTTCAGCCTTCTCTCATCAATGAGCATGAGTTCCTCAAATCTGCTCTGTTGCCAATCTGCCTTAGCTATCTGACACTCAGCCAGCACTCGCAAAGACGGAACTTCAATCTCGATAGGTAGAATGGCCTCCATCCCATAAACCAATGAATACGGAGTCGCTCCAGTAGAAGTTCTAATCGAAGTCCGATAGCCCCACAGAGCAAATGGCAGCTTATCTGGCCAGTCCTAGTAGGTTTCCACATCTTTTGTAAAATACGCTTGATGTTCTTGTTGGCGGCCTCAACTGCTCCGTTGGTCTGCGGCCGATATGTAGATGACTTGCGAAAAGCCACGTTGTATTTTTCCAACAAGTCAATCACTTCTTTCTTGAAGTGGGAACTATTATCTGAGATAATCTCGTTCGGGACCCCATAGCAACAGATGATGTTGTTCCTGTTAAACTTTGCAACGTGCGACGCCTTCAACACCGCATAAGATTAGACCTCAACCCACTTTGTGAAATAGTCTATCGCGACCAAAATGAACTCATGCCCATTGGACCCCTTTGGAGTGACAGCCCCGATCACATCGATTCACCAAACTGAAAATGGCCATGGCGAAGTAATATTGTATAGCTTTGACGGCGGGATGTTCATGCGGTTTGCATGGATCTGACATTTGTGGCATCGTCGAACAAAGCCGATACAATCCTTCTCCATGGTGGACCAGTAGTAACCCTGTCTGCGGATTTTTCGAGCTAGCATCACCCCGTTCGCATGCGCTCCGCACTCTCCTCCATGGATGGTCACCATTAGACGCTCCGACTCTTCAGGCTCCACACATAGCTTATGCATTCCCAGATGACCTCTCTTGTACAGTTTTCCTCCGTAGATGATGAATTGAGCAGCCATTCTTCCGATTGCCCTCTTATCTTTGGCATTTGCCCCTAGTGGATACACTTCTTTCTCCAAAAAGTTCCAGACATCGTAATATCAGGGGTTCTCATCTTGAACCTCTTCTATGGCAGCAATCGACTTGTAGGCTAGTGCAAACTTCTGGCCAATAATGATCGGATGCATCCGGACTCCAAAAGGGATGTCTATCATCGAAGATAGAGTTGCTAGTGAATCTGCGAGCCTGTTGTTTTCTCTTAGTAGATGAGCAAAGTTCAGCTTCTCAAACAGAGGAATCAGCAGGTCCAAGGTCTGGTGGTACATTCTCATCTTTTCTTCTTTGGCTTTCCAATCTCCCTTAGCTTAGGATACAACAAGGTTCGAGTCCCCGATGACGTCCAACCGTTTTGCCCCAAGTTCTAGCGTTGCTTCTAAACCAGCAATGCATGCTTCATACTTTGCTTCGTTGTTCGAGACTTTGAACCGGAGCTTAAATGCTAGAGGGATACAGGAATTATCAGGTGCTATCAGCAACACTCTTATCCCATACCCATATTGGTTTGATGCTCCGTCAAAGTACATCGTCCAAGTTTCATCTTCGACATGCAGAATGGCCTCGTTTGGGAATAAGTACTCAACTGCTTCATCCCCTTCCACTAGGTGATCGGCTAGGAACTCCGCTACCGCTCTCCCCTTTACTGACTTGCGAGTCACATACTTCAGATAGAATTCGGAAAGCAGAAGCAACCAACGAGCCAGCCTACCCGTAAGTGCCGGTTTCTCGAAGAGATATTTGATGGGATCTAATCTTGAAACCAACATTACGGTGAGCTAACAGGTAGTGCCCAGCTTCCTGGTAGCCCATACCAAGGCCAAACAACTCGAGTGGAGTGTAGCGGGTCTTGTAATCCAACATCTTCTTGCTTAGATAGTAGATAGCTTTCTCTATTTTATCCTCTGATTCCTGCGCAAGCATGCAGCCCATCGTAGTTTCAGTCACTGAAAGGTACAAAATCAACGATTTTCCCGGCTCAGGGGGTGACAACACGGGTGGGTTTTGTAAGTATTCCTTGATCTATTCAAAAACAGCTTGGCATCAGCCGTCCCATTGGAACTTCTTTCCTTTCTTCAGGAGACCAAAAAGTGGTTCACAAGTCAAGGTCAATTTTGAGATAAACCGTCTTATGAATTTCACTTTACCCAGAAAGCCTATCACCTCCTTTTTAGTCCTTGGTGGTGGCATTTCTAAGATGGCCTTGATTTTGGAAGGGTCGACCTCGATACCTCTCTGTGTAATCAAGAACCCCAGCATTTTCCTTACTGTAACACCAAACGTACACTTCTGAGGGTTCAGCCGTAACCGAAATTCTCTTATCCTTTGAAAAAACTTTTGCAAGGCGGTGTAGTGGCCCTCTCTTTCTTTGGACTTGACAATCATGTCGTCCACGTACACCTCAACCTTTTTATGGATCATGTCATGCAATATCGTGGTTGCGGCCCGTTGATATGTAGCTCCAACATTCTTCAACCCAAATGGCATCACCCTATAGCAGTAAGTCCCCCACGGAGTGGTGAAAGCAGTCTTCTCCCGGTCTTCAGGTGCCATCACTATCTGATTATAGCCTAAGAATCCATCCATGAACGAAAGCAATGCATGCCTCATTGTGAAGTCTACTAACTCGTCGATATGCGGCAAAGGAAAGTCGTCCTTCGGACTGGCTCTATTTAAACCCTTGAAATCCACGCATACCCGAATCCTACCATCCTTCTTTGGCACCAGGACGATGTTGGCCAACCAAGTTGGGTACTCAGATACCAGCAGGAACCCTGCGTCAATTTGCTTGGTGATCTCTTCTTTAATTTTGAGAGCCCAGTCCGGGCGGATCCTTCTAAGTTTCCATTTAACGGGTCGGGCCTCTAGGTCAAGAGGGATCTGGTGCTGTTCAATCTCAGGATCGATTCTAGGCATGTCTTCGTAGGACCACGCGAAAACATCTTTGAAATCTTTTAATAAAGCGACTAAGCGCTCGCGCTCCTCCGAAGACAACGTGGACCCCATCTAGACCAGCCGCGGGTCCTCCTCAGTACCGACATTAACTGTAGTGATTTCATCAACTAAGGGTTTAACAAATCTCTCCTGCTTTTGATCAATTAGACGTTGTAAAACCGGAGGAATTTCTTCCTCATCGTTTTCATCAAAATTTTGAAAGTCCTGATTAATACAATAAATCAAAGGCACAGAAAGGTACTCAGAAACCACAGCCATTCCAATCTCATTAAGCACATCCAAATCGTCTGATTCCTCTGGTACAACAAACTCAAAAGAGAAAGAAAAAGACAACCTAAACAGGACTGTGGTATCCGGGTTACCACCCCCAAGATTACCGGACTCAGACTCAAACGAGCTGGAATCTGATTTTGACTCTATAGACTCGGTGGAATCAGATTCCGGCTCACTACCTGACCCGGTGCTGCTTGATAAAAATCCCTCCTCGTACTCCCCGATGAGAGAGGGTGCGATGGATGCATCCAAAACGCTTGACGGTGGGTTCGCAGCTGTTTCATTCCCAATCATGGACACCGAGAAGTTATCCCCTAAGCACTTCTGTACTATCGAAGGATCTGAGAGTAGACAAGCCAGCGCTACCCCCATTTCAATTTTGGCGTTTTCAGAATCCACTTTCTTACACTGCTCAACCTTAGCTGATCGGTCTGTCTGCTCTTCGGCAACATCATCCCTGGATAACTGCAGGTCAAAGAAGATCTCAAATCCCGACAGGCGCCTCCTCTCGACATTCAGCCATGGCTCTGGGAAACCATAAAATGGAAAGTCCTCCCCCTCCCGGACGAAGCGTCCGTTTAGGGTACCCTGGATGGGTCGGTGCATCAACTAAAAAGGCTTCCCCGCCTTCTTCGCTCTGGCTCTCCCAGCCATCTCCTTACCTTTCCTCACCCAATCCTCTTTGGTGGGCAGATAACCCAAGCCAAAGGTATGTGGGTTGTGCGGCACTTCGGCCGATACTGCAATGCCCTTCCGACCATTCTTCCCTAATCCCAGCCCGGGGATGTGTTGGAGTTTATTCACGAGGTACACTGATTGAGTGCTAACATACAACCCCTCATCAACAGCCAAGATGTTCTGTACAACCTGAGCCTCAGCTAAGGTAAAACCTGACAAGAACACATCCTCCATACCATGCTCGATTTCCAAAATCGCCGTAGATACTTCTGGCGGTGGATGAATCGATGAATTTCCAAAAACAATGGCCACCCCCTTCCCGTAGGGGTATTTCAACATCTGGTGCAAGGTGGAAGAGACTACCTTTACCTGGTGCAGCCACGGTCGCCCCGGGAGTAGATTGAAGGTTGCAAGAACGTCCAAGACATGAAAGTCAATCTCGTGTTGTCCTGGACCAACCTAGGTTTGAATTTTCACAGTCCCCATCACCTCTCTGCTTGTGTTATCATATGCCCTTATCACCTGGGCTATTGGCACAAAGTCCGCGGGCTTTAACCCGATTGCATACGCCGTCCTTGACGGGCAGACGTTAATGACGGATCCCGTGTCAACAAGAACCACCGGTATCCATTTGCTTTTACATTCCACAGAGATGTAGAGCGGTTTGTTATGATTCACGCCGTCAGGTGGTAGTTCCTTGTCGGAGAAGGTCAACATCGGGGAAGCCCCTCCCGAAAAAACCAATCCCACTAGCTGTTCAGGTGTGGTGTCTATTGAGAGTTTGGCCTTGTCCAATGTCGATAAGACAGCTTGTCTATGAACACGTGAAGCCATAAGCAGTCCCCAGATGTAGATGTCTGCTTGTATCTTTTTCAGCTATTTCAGCACAGCCTCTTCTTCAAGTAGCTTCTCTTTCTGCTTCTCCGACTCCTTGTCCTTTCCGGACGCCTCTGGCTGATCTAGGTGTGGGGGCTTGAAATACCGCCCGCTCCTAGTCATATGATCAACTTTGCCAATGTACCAGGTATCGTCTGGTTGATTGCTCCCCCAATCCTTATCTGTGTGGCCAAGACATAGATCATCGTCCTCCCACCACGTTCCATCGACAGCCGATGGACACATGTCCGGCTCCGTTGTAATTAATCCTGTACTTGCAGTACTTTCCGTCGAGGTGCTCGCAGCACGCTCTATCTTTGTGCACATAGCAGGTTCAGTCCCCACAGGGGCCTTGGCTTTTCTGGCTCTTTCAGAGTCTTCGATTCCTTCTTGTTCCAACTACGTCAGTACAGTTTGCTGTTCAACATTCCCTGTATTCAAAATGCCCAAATCCTGAGCAAAATTCTTGGCGCCGGCGCTCTCCGACGATGTATTCTGATCCCCGGCCCTTCCGGCCATAATTGATGTCCTTGCCCCTGACGGGCCCTTTTCCAGCTAAGATTCTTCAACAATATCTGGTTGGTTGTCAAGCCACCCTGTGACCTCTGCTGACTCCTCAAAATCGAACCAGTTAACTGTCATGCCCCTCGGATCTTGTTCGTTGAAAATCTGAAGGTCAGCAATGTCCCCTTCCAGAACTGCTAAGTCATCTATCCTCTGATCAAGTCCATCCCCCCGTAGTACACAAATTTTTGCCCCCACCGGCAATTCCACATTTGGCCTAATCTGACCTGCTGACGCAATGTAGCCACTCGAATTGTACACCTCCTCAGCAAAACTCCCCAATTCCTCAGTCCCTGAATCCACTGTACCACTTTCCTCTGAAATCATCCTTATTCTATCTTCGAAAGCCACCACCATTGGTTCAGGTTGGGTTCGGGAGATGTTCAACATGCACAAGTCAGTGCTGTCAGGAAGGAACACCTCTGGCTTGGGTAGGTGAGATGGGGTAATATATATGCTGGGGTCGTATGACATGACCCCGGTCTGGATAAAGTTGATGTGTTTGGGAGGTGGAGCTTGGTTGTGTGGTGGGAGAGGGTTAGTTGTGACATTGGGTTTCTCTGGAGGCACAATCACCCTATTATCAACGAGATCTTGAATCTCATGACATAATTAGAAGCATTGGTCGGTGTCATAACCATGCTGTTGGTGAAAGGCACAGTATTTGGCTGGGTTATGGGAGGGGGGAAGTGGATTCGGCAATGGTCGCGGCTCCAGGGGCTTCAAGTGCCCTTTCCTGATTAAAACCCCCAGAGCTTTGGACAGGGGCATATATAATGGAGTGAAGGTTCTTTGGCCTCGTGGTTGGTGTTTGGTTGTTTGCGAGCTACTTCCGGACGCACCTAAGAATGGTGTAGCCGCAAGGGTCCTTGGGGGAGTGGTGGTGACCATGCTTACTTCTGAAGCTCTGGCAGTTGCGGCATTGCTTGTGCCTGTATTGGTGTTGCGATTGAAGGTTCTCTTGGGTTGCTCTTTGTCTTGGTCAATCAGACCCTGTTTCATAGCATCCTCGATTTGTACCCCCATCTCATGTAAATCTGGAAAGGTGGGGAAGGGGAGAACAATCATTTTCTGCATAAGATTGGGTCAGAGATTGCGCACAATCATCCAAATCTGATCTTTGTCAGTGGGCCTAGTGGTCATCATTGAGGCCTTGGCCCTCCACCGGGTTACGAAGTCAGAAAAACTCTCCTTAGGCTCCTGCCTAGTCGTCTCGAGATCACGGGTTGTGATCTCGATCTGTGTATTATAGGAGTACTGAGCGACAAAAGCCTCGGCCATCTCATCCCAATTCCTCTTAACATCGTCTTCCAGTTTTGCGTACCAGATGGCCGCCACACCCGACAGGGTCCAGCTGAATAAAGAAAGCTTTTGTAGTCTGGTGAGGCCCATCGGCCTTAATATGTCTGAAAACAGCCGTAAGTGCACCATGGGATCTCCGGACCCGTCAAAGCGGTCGATGTGTGGCATCTTAAATCTGTCCGGCAGTGTCACGGCTGCGTCGGTATATCCATCCTCGATGTCCGGGATGGACTTCACACCCTGAGATTTCTTGAACAACTTTTCAAGCTTGCTCACTTTTAATGCCGTGGGGTCCACCTCGAATTCGAAGGGAGAATCAGGTTGATTGATAGGAGTGGGTGCCTTGGATAGTTGAGGTAGAATCGGGGGCGGAGCCGGCCCCGTTGGGATGTCTATATCCTCCTGGACATTCTGGACATTCGCCGTCTCCCCGGGTATTGGAACTCTTGGTGAGGGAGGAGCTTGGTGTGAGATGATGCTCCGGCTTGCTGCTGTAGCTGGGTAATTAGCTCTGCTTGTTGGGCCATGACAACGGCCTGCTATTTGGCAAATTCTGCTTGACGAACAGCGTCCTCCTGCATGGTTCTCATGCTCTCCTGGAGCTGACGCATCATTTCTTCCATTCCTACCATACTGCCTTGATCTATCTGAACTACCAGTATGTCTATCTCTGGAGTAGCCTCGGGAATCCCAACCTGACTGTTCAAAGACCACTGATCTGGCAAACTCGGTATCGATTCACTGCGTCTTCTCGACCTCCACCTGACAACCGGGGGTAAGGAATAGAACACTAGTTGTCCGTCTACCAGATCCTCAGATCGATGGAGTCAACGACCTCTACTCCAGAGTGCTTGGGGAATATCTGCTTGGTCGGAAGTAATTGTGCTAAACTACCTATCAAAAAGATAAATAAAGCATAATAAGGAAATAAACAACTAGAAAAACAGACAGCATAACGGCTTAAATAAACACAACACACAGTCGGCACCACAACACACAGTTGGCACGTGTAAGTTGAATATACTGTTCTGAAATACTGGTCATTGTTTTCCAAATCACTGCCCCAAACCTGAGTCTGATACCCATGGATATATTGATTCTCAAAACACTGGTGCCCGTAGGCCTCATGCCCAAACTTGCAAACTGATACATGCATTCCTATAGAGACACTCTAAAAGCACATAGCAAACAAGTGAGAGCCAAAACACCCCTATGGAGGGGTAAGGTTTCCCTGTCCTATTTTGTCAGGAGCTAGGGTTTCACTACGCACGTAGTGGTTTCGAACAACCTATAATCGGGTGAGAACCCTATCCTAGTTTGGAATGGTCACTACGGATTCCGAATATGCACTGGGTCGAATGGTCAAAAAGGGTGCCCCGGTAAAAATCGGGGTTTGTGTTCCCATCATGGCAGAGCCCGTAACCGGTCAGCCTTATGGCACGCTCCTCAAAGTGAGCCTCCGGCAAACCGTTCAGGAATAGCAGATGGCAAACATGGTGTCCTAGGCGCACCAATGCAAATGCAATGCAAAGAGACGCATAAGTGGAATCAAAACAAGATATCATAAATTCGAGTCAAGTTCTCTAAATCCTCAGCAGAGTCGCCAGAAACTGTAGACGTTCCCGAACGTCCCGGGAAAATTTCGTTTTGTTCATTGGGCTCACTATAGTTCGGACTTGATGTCACGGTTCTGAATCTAATCTCGCAAAGTGCAATGCAAGATCGATAAATCACCAAAGAGTCCAAATCTGGCAAATCATTTTGAAAAACTGATTTTAGAAAGAAGTGCCAAACATGGACTGCTTTGTCAGATACAGAGTCGTTACCTAAATATTTTATTTTGGGAGAATTTAGGAAACCCTGACTCGTGCCTAAGGCCACGTGTCTGTCATCACCAAAGTTGCCTCGGCTCGGGAACTTGGGTACGATTGGGGAAGGTCATGCAATGAGCACCCCCGCTCGTCCATTCAAAGATCGGCCACTACTAAACATGATATCGAGTTTTTGAAAACACATGCATTCTTATTCTGGTTTACTAGCCTAGGATAACTATGTGATGCACACAGCATACAAGTATAGACTAGATCGCCTGAGTTGGAACAAAACATCGCATATCCATTTGTTTTGAAAATGGATTGAAGTTTGCTACTCGCAAGTAGGCTAAAACACGGGTTTCAACGAATTATTCCAATTCAAGCAACCCAACCTTCACCAACAGGCATTCAGGCAGTTATATCACATAAGCACATAGCCTCATGGTAAGCATGCTATCATGGCAGTCACTCACACGCATGCAAGGATGCTAAATCATAAACACTTACCGAGTACTCCAAGCCAAAGAAAGAAGCTAATTAGAAAACATGCATGAATCCTAACTATCCTGAGATGCCTAATGCAACACATGCAAGAATGCAACTAAGATAGGCTCGGCTATTCTAAGATGGAATATGAGATGCTACAGGTAACATGTATTCAACTTGGAATTGAAATACGATGCAATTAGTATGATGCGCCGAGCCCGGTGTATGCAAAACAGATGAATGGATGCAAACATACGAGCATAAGGATGCTAATTGAAATGTGCCCTAAAACTAACCATCATAAGCTGGTAAATGAAAGGGAGAAAAATGTGGGGTTGGAAGACATACATCACACACACGCACACTTATTACAACATTGCCCTCTCTCAGAGGGTCCGAACGAGTAATACACGACCAACTAGCTAATCTAAGCTAATAACACTAATTATTACACAACCCAAATGAATAACGAATTACAGCTAATTATTACACAACACTAGCTAATTAACAAATTTAACTAAGGAAGCAAATAAACTAGCATGCAAGCTATATGAAATGGATTGACTCAACTCTGCCTTCAATGATAAAGGATGCATGCATGCCCGAGTCGCCTTGTCGGGAAATCCATCGCGATGCCCTGACTCGCCTTTGTTTGCAATTGATTTCAGAAAGTTGCACGAGGCTCCAGAGAGATGAAACTCCATCCAAGGAAGCTGTGGGAAGGCTGCCGACCAGCTATGGGCAAGGGGGACCACCTGCCGCCTTGGTGGTAAAGACCAAAAAACGTGGTCGGCCTGCCAAAAAACCTAGTCGGTCGACCAGTTCATTCTCCTGGTTTCTGCTCTTTCTACAACAAAGGCAAGAGAGAGAGAAGACAAGGTATTTTCGACATATGTGTGCCCGAACACTCTCCCCATCATTGCATAAGCTCTAGGAAGTGTAGTCCTCGATCCTCGGGCCGCCAATCACGCATCCTGATGCATGATGGCCGAGGAGTCGAATTGCCATGAATGCACATATAAGCAACTAAAACCAACAACTCCATCATGGATGGTCAAGAGTGTCGGCGATCGGGAATCGAGGCACGTTTCATCACTTGGAGTATGAAACGTTCCTCATTTCCCATGTTTGGACTAACTCCTATTCCAAACACAATTCGACAAGTAGAATGGCATGGCATGTACAAATGCAACTCTAGTATGCAATCCTAAATGTAATGCGACTAAGTGATGCGAAAATGCACCAAATGACATGCAAGCGTGCAAATGGCATACACAATGCTATGAACTAATCAATGGCATACTCAATACATGTGGATTATATGGCATGCATACACAATGCACTAACATACGCAATGTTATGAACGAGGCATACGCAATGCAATGATCAAACATGTGATAACATGGACTATATGGAATACACAATGCAAGATAGACTTAAACCAAGATGGATGGACCTCAGCCGTGCCCAAATCAGTGGCCAATATGATGAAAATAAGGCAACAAGGTACATGCAAACATGCACAAATGCCAGGGACCAAACCTAAGGAACAAAGTACAACTCTACCAAAGCATGACAAGGATGAAATATGGCATACAATGACACATGTTCCAGCTCTGAAATGACAAACAAGATGGTCCCGAATCATGCAAACAACTCACCTGATGCATGTTGGATGGCACAATTACCGAAACTGGTGAAGTGCATTACACTAGAGGTATGCAAAGTGATTCCCGAATGACCAAACCAACCCCAAACAGTCCCTATGCAGACCCAAAATAGTGGCAAAATGGACTAAAATGATGGCTTGCAATGCACAAAAATGAAGCTCATGCAAAAGCCCAAAAATGAGGCGTACAAGCACAACTCCCAGACGCATTTAAAGAGTGGAAAACATGGGAATATGGCACAAGTATAAGCTCTGAAATAACATGTTCAATGATGCCAAAACATGAAAACAACTCAAGTTAAACATGCAAGAGGCTTCAAAACTCGAAGCTAGGCAAGGGTATTACACTACAAGCATGCATGGCAAGCATCATTCGACCATTGGACCTCAAAACAGAGCTAAGGCAGCCCAAATCATGAATAAAATCGGTTTAGACCATGGCCAAAATATGCTAGAATCAATGGCCAAAACAACATGCAATGGAAGCTAGTGAGCATGGTTTACACTACAAGCATATGAAGCATTCAAGAGGCCACTGACCCAGCAAAATTCAGAGACATGACATGCCAAATAAAACCCAAAAACCCACTGAAACATGATCAATGCATGCAACAATGTCATGCTCCTTTGATAGGCTATAAGAGGGATTATTCTACACATGCAAGAGACACACCCAAGGTGACAAAACCAACTCTAGAAAGAGCCTAGGCAAGCCCTAAAAGTCACTAAAAAGGGCCTGAAACAAGGGTTGGAGGTGTGCAAATGAAGGCTCCTTTGTAAGGCCAAAAATGCTAGTGAACAAGACAAGGAGGGAGAGGGTCACCCCTCTCTGATTTTGGCTTTGAAAAACACATGTTAACCACTGAAAATCTACTGGATTTCAGTGGTTAAAAGGCCAAGCAAAGGTCAACACAAAGGCCTTAGGGCATGGCTCAAAACAAGGCAAAATGAGGCATGCAAGAGGGTAGAAGACCCTCAACACCAAAATGGCCTTAAACAAACATAAAAAGGACCTCAAAACAAGATTTTTTTAGTTGACAACAAAGCTCAAATATGCATGCAAATAAGGCTAAGAGATGGATCGAAATAAAGCTTAAAAGAGGGAAAAAGTGTGTTACGCTTGAAGCTCAGCAAGACAGTAACTTCTGGACCCAAAACCCAACTCCTTAACCTCTGGCCTCCAAGAAGCTCCAAGCAATGGTGGAAGGGTTAGGCTATGAGGTGGTGTGCAAAGGTGCAAGAACAATACACTTTTTGAGCCAAAATAGAGAGATATGCAGGGAGATGTATTGTATGCCTTCAACAAACTTCTGAACCCTCACAAAGGAGGGGGAGGCCCTCCTTTATAGCCAAAATGGGCCAAAGCTTCTCAAAGAAGCTAAAAACCAAGGTTGAAGATCCTCCGAGGATCCAGTCTGTGCCTTTCAGCTGGCACAGCTGGCAACAACTCACAGAGAAAAAACTAGGGGAGGCAGGCCGACCAGTTCAGGTGGTCGGCCGACCACTTACCCTGGTCGACCGACTAGTTCAAAAGGTTCAACTCAATGACAGGTGGTCGGCAGCCCCATTTGATGGTCTCCACATTGAATGCAAGCTAGTGGTATGGTAGGAGACCTGTAAATGGGGCTCAAAGACCAAGGAGACCAGCTTCCTGACAAGAAAATCGGTTGGGCGGGAAAAGTGGTCTCCAAGGAGAAAAGGTGGTCTCCCACCCTTGTACCACCTCCCAAACAATGAAAACAAGGTCCATGCCAAAAATGAACCAAGACGGATTCAAAACGAGGGTTCGGGGGTCAAAACGCGCAGCCGAGTGCCCTGAAAACAGGCTGTTAAGCAACGAAAGTGGCGTGCGACCACAAAGGTGGTCTCCCGGGCCACAATGTCCCTCTAGACAGAGGAAACAAGGTGTGTGCCAAAAACCGTGCCAAACGGAGAACGTTAAGCGGTCCCGAACCGAGGCGCGCGGCCGACGGCTCCGAAAACCAGAAACTGGTCTCGAAACAGGAACAGTGGCCTGCGACCATGACAAGTAGCCTACGGCTACTGAGGGATGGTCTACAAGACCTCTGCCTCCCTCCGGGAAGAGAAAGCAAGACCTGGTCCGCAAACCGAGGCAAAGCATGAAAGGGTCCCGAGGTCCGGGGGTAAGGACCTCAACCGAAACTCCGAAACCTCAGAACGGGCACAACATGCGCAATCACCGAGCACTCAATCGACGACGTCTGAGTCTTAAGGTCGGTCAAAAATGGGGTGTCTACAGTCACATATTCAAACAATTTTTCAAAACAAGTATGAAATCAAAACATTCTAACTCGGGTGAATTACTCTATACTTGTATGCATCACATAGTAAGTTAGCATTAATAATCAGAACAAGATCATATACTATAAATAAAAATCACATCATGATTAGTAAAGGCCAATCTTTGATCAGGTGAGTGGGGTGCTCAATTCATGACATTCCCCTCTCATACCTAAGTTCCTGAGCCAAGACACTTTGGTGATGACGGACATGAGGCCTTTGGCACGAGTCACGGGTTTCCTAAATTTCTCAAAAATATTTAGGTGACGACTTTGTAATCTGGTAAAGAGGTGCATTTTCGGCATTTTTTATTCAAAATTGATTTTTGAAAAGATTTTTCAGATTTGTACACATTGTGTTTTATCAATTTTACATTGTACTTGTGAAATCAGATTCAGAACCACAGGAGTCCGAACTACAGGACTAATCGTATCCAAAGGAGCACGAAAAGCAAGCTACAGTTTCTGGTTACTCTACTGGGGAAAGTAAAGAACTTGACTCAGACTTCATAATGTGAAATTTTATTCACAAATATATGTTCTTTGCATTACATTTGCATTGGTGGTTTAAGTCACTGTGTTTTTCATCTACAATTCCTGGATAACTTTCTGGAGGCTTGCCTAAAAGCTTGCCAAAAGGCTGCCGGTCGTGCACTCTACCATGTTGGAAACACAATCCTTGGGTCTAGACTACTGCTATACCGCTTGATCCTTCTTTCACTTCTCGGTGTTAGGTGTGAGAGGTATATTAGGTAGTCTTGCTGAGGTACCCCTTTTGACCAATCGACTTACTGCGTATAGTAAAGCCATAGTGACTATTCCAAACTAGGATAAGATGCTCACCGATATGTAGGATTGTGTGAAACCACTTGATTGAAGTAGTGAAACCCTAGTTCATGACAAAACTAGGACAGGGTAACCCTACCTTGTCATAGGGGTGTTTTGACTCTCTCTTAACTGGTATGTGCTTTATAGTGAAGTTGTATAGGAATGTTCATATCAGTGGTAGAGTTGGTATCTGTTTTATGGTGGAATTTAGTGTGGAGTACAGTCCTACAGCTTTGATCATGTTTGTGTTAATAACATCTTAGCTAAGGTGCTGTCCAATTTCTGACTACTGTTCTCTTTCTATATTTTCTTTTGCTAGGTAGTTTAAAACCATAGCTTCAGAAGGTTCTGATATCCCCCAAGTACTCTGGACCCACATCGGAAGACTTTGCAAGGTCAAAGATCTTGTTCGGGGACAGCTTGTATTTGCCTCACTGTCACCAGTTACAAGGCAAAGGAGGATCAGACAAAGTTCACCAATACTGTTCTTATAACAATCACCTGTATTCAGTCCAGCTCAAGAACAATCATCTGCTTTCAGTCCAGCTAAAGAATAGTCATCTACTCCAGGACTGGCACAATATCTCCCATCAAATATGGAAGAAATACTGCTCTATCTGCAGCTAACAGCTGACTCACTACAGCATGATGCAGTCGCCAGACCGAGGTTATAACTAGGTTACAACAATAACAACTGTAGGCAGCTGCGGCTTCAGCGTCGCATGTTCCCGCCACATCTATTCCTATGCCCGGTACCACAATGAATACTACCACTGCTCGAGATCCACAAACTGAGGGTGTTCCAATTTTCCCAGTCCAAGCAAAACCATTCAAATTCGAGGTTGATCTAACTGCGCTCAAAATCAACAAAATGGAGAAATTGTTCAAAAAAGCGCAAGGGGTCAACTCCATTCCAGACATAAGAGGATGGGTACACTGAATCTGCAGTTACCTTACCAGAGCAGTTTAAGATGCCACATATTGACCACTTTGATGGATTCGGGGACCCAATGGTACATTTGCAACTGTTTTCAGATATCTTACGACCCATGGGTTTGACTAGACTGCAGAAGTTATCCCTTTTCGGCCAGACTATGTCGGGTATAGCCGCCATTTGGTATGCTAAGTTAAAAGATTCTATGAAGCAGAACTGGAAGGAATTAGCTGAGTCCTTCATTGCACAGTACTCTTACAACACGCAAATCGAGATCACAACTCGTGATCTTGAAGCAACGCGTCAAGAGCCAAAGGAAGGTTTCTCCGAGTTTGTAACAAGATGGAGGGCTAAAGTATCAATGATGACCACTCAACCTTTAAAGAAAGACCAGATCAGAATGGTTGTCCAGGACCTGCATGGCAAGCTGCTGTAGAAAATGATTGTTCTCCCCTTATTTACATTCAAAGAACTTCATGAAATGGGGGTTCAAATTAAAGATGCCATAAAGCAGGGGATTATCACTGATGATAAGGAGCCGGCTAAGAGGCCATTTGTTCACAGTTCCAATGCTTTCGAGGCTGCTAGAAGTGAGTGTTGTTACCACAACCAAAACTGCCGACCCCTTCGGCAACATGGGCCCACAAACATCATCCAACCCTACCCGACCTCCAGGTAGAACTTTTAACCAACTCTAGATGGTCCTATCCAAAGCCATACAGGTGCTGATCAAGAAAGGGCACCTGAAACCCCTAGAACGTCGCCCGCTTGCTGACCCGCTTCCACTCAAGCATGACCCCACAAAATACTATGCTTTCCATCAATACAACGGTCATGAAACCGATCGATACTATTGCTTGCGTCATGAGATTCAAGATCTCATTGACAACAAAGTCATCGCTCCACCCCAGAAACCAAATGTAACCACCAACCCACTCTCTGTCCAAAACCAAGTTCCTTCGCCCAGAAATCTTCACCTTATCTATACACTGTCCACCTCCTATGACCTGAGCGTCTATATTACCCCCTTCCATCTTCTAAAGCCAACGTTGTTCATTCTTAACAACATAGACTTGTGCATGATGGACACATGTAATCCACAACCTAAGCCTCACAAATTAGTGGTGACAATGCCTGCAAAAGAAGAGAT
Source organism: Camellia sinensis (assembly GCF_004153795.1). NCBI lineage: Eukaryota > Viridiplantae > Streptophyta > Magnoliopsida > Ericales > Theaceae > Camellia > Camellia sinensis. Next base: position 295,196 of record NW_021025275.1, on the reverse strand, counting down.
GTTGACCCCAGAGGGAGGTACGGGTCTATCATCGGAATGTTCCGGGGACTTATCTGAAAAGGAGTATGACCCAAGCTACTATATAGTGCCAACCACTCAAACCAGGCCTGAGGTGGTGCTACTAACTGTAGCTTTCTTTTCGTGCTCCTTTCGGATATGATAGCCCTACAGTTCGGAGTCCTGTGGTTCTGAATCTGATCTCAAAAGTGCAATGTGAAATAGATAAACACAAAAGAGTCCAAATCCAACAAATCTTTTGAAAATTTGATTTTGAATCAAAATGCCAAAAATAGACTACTTTGCTAGATTACAGAGTCGCCACCTAAATATTTTTAAAAAATTTAGGAAACCCGGGACTCGTGCCGAAGGCCACTTATCTGTCATCATCGAAGTGTCTCGGCTAGGGAACTTAGGTATGAGAGGCGAAGGTCATGAATTGAGCACCCTACTTGCCCGATCAAAGATCGACCTCTACTAATCATGATGTGATTCTTATTTACATTATATGCTCTCGTTCCGATTTATTAGGTTAACTTTACTAGGGTATGCAAGTATAGACTAATTTGCAAAAGTTGGAACATTTGATTTCATGTTTGTTTGGAAAAAAAAAGTGTTTTGCATACGCGTCACTTAAAATAGTGAGTTTGTATGTACATTAATCAATTTATCCTAATTTTAGCAATTAGCCTTCATCCGCCGACATTAAAACAAGTATATCAATTAAGCACCTAGCCTCATGGTGTTATGCTTGGCATGGCAACAATCACACTTATGCGGTATGCTAAAACAATAAGTGCTCACCTAGTACTCCAAGGCAAACCAAATAAAGAAAAATGATTAGAAAATATTCATGTTCCTAAACAATACAATGTGACTAATGCAACGCACACAATTATGCAATTTTTATAGGCTCGGCTAGAAGCATGGTATATGATCCAATTCAAGACATGTGATAAATCACATTTTCAAGCAATGAAATTGAAATTGACATTGGTTAGTATGATGACCCGAACCCAAATGTACATGAAACAAGTGTATGCGAATATGGGAATGCTAAGTAAATATGATGCTCTATGCTACCATCATAAACAGGTAAATAAAAGGGAGAAAGAAATGGGGGTTGGAATACATACACCATTATTACATATTTTCACTCATGCAAGAGGGTCTGAATAGGTGTCCAAATGTCTGAATTAACTAATTATTACAAATTTGAATAAATGAATTAAATAACTAACTAGCTAAGTTAATTAACTACTTATTACAAACTCAAGGGACACTAAGCTAACTATCTAATTTATTACAAAAAATATATTATATCAATACTAATTACACGACAATAATATCCAACGCAATTACAACAACAATAATTACAAGAATAAGATAATAATATGAATACAAGTAACAATGAGGCACAATGATTGCATGCACAATGTCTAGAAGCTGCTCTGTCTGCGCAGACTACTCTGCCTCACCCCCAGCCACTGCCCTCTATTTTTGTAAAAAACTCATTGCTTGCCAAACATTGGGAGTCAGCCAACCCCAAATGAGATCCGACCGGGTCCAAAAAGAGCAGGTCGTGCCATAATTTTATGTCAAAATTGTTTTTGTTCTCTGAGGTGAGAACAATGCAGACAGAGCCCTTGTAGGCTCTATTTATCCCTTTTGCACTTCTCTTTCATGGAGAACTCAAGAGAAGAACAATTTCAAGTCCAAAACCACCAATAAGCACAATTTGATGGCTTGATGATTTCAAGCACGTTTGGACAAAATTTAATAAATGCAATGGAAAACCACCCTTCTCTTCTATCATGAAGGCTCAAAGAGGAAAGTAGACATGCACCAAGTCTTATCAACATATCATGGATTGATACGTGACAATTCTCGGAACGATGGATTCGGCACAACGTCCGGCCAAATCCAACCAACTCTAAACATTTTCTTTATGTCGGTTTCATTGATTTTAGGCCAATTTTGTTAGTTTAGGCTAATTTTGTTAGTCTTTTCCATTCTTTAATCAATTTGTCCAAAGTGATAGTTAAATCCACTAAATGAGAAGAAACGTCAAACAATTAGTGATTCTAAGCATGAAGGAGAGAGCCTATTCCTTGACGATGAACCTCGATAGAGATTAAGCCATTGAGCATAGGTTTCTTTCTCAAGCTTTGAATAACCATCGATCAGTTGAACTGACTCTCAAAAAAAGAAGAGAAGAAAAGAGGGAGGTTGCAGAAATGATTGCGGGATCAATTATTACAATGAGACTCTTCAACATAGAAATTAAACAAATAAAGCTATCAACTCAAACAACTCGGCGTCTAAGGCCTAAACAACTGAAGCTATGAGGACGTACAATACAACAAGAAAATATTCAAAGCATAAACTAATTTAATAAATTAGAACAGCCCTAAACAGTCCCAAATATGCAAAAAAAAAAAAAAAAAAGTGGCCAAAAATTATGTTAAAGAGCATAAAAAAAGTAGAAAGAAGAAGGAAATACAAGGCTAGTGAACAAGAGCAAGGAGAGGTGGCTAACCCCTCTATTTTTGAGACCTCAAACTATGTTTTTTAGCCTTTTTTAAACTTTGAAAATCATTTTAAAATTCAAAGAAAATAGTGTAAAAACAAGAGGGTGAGCTATGAAATAAGGTGCAAGAAAGGGTGTTAAACCTTTCTACCTTTGGTAGCTATTGAAACCCAAGTTTTAACACTTGAAATGGATCCAAAACAACACAAAGACACCCAAAGTAGATAGAAAGGGACAGAAATGAAAGCAAGAGAAAAGGTGGTAAGCTTATTCCTCTTGAAGACGACAAGCTCTTGTTGTGAACCAAACTTGGTCCAATCACACTCTTGTGATTCACAAATCTCAACCAAGGCTCCAAGGCTTTGCTTTAAGGTTGTATGTAGTGTATAGATATGGTGTATGGATGATAAAATATCTCAAAGTTAGTTTGCACAAGAAGAAGGGGCTCTTAACTATGTTTTAGCTTCTTTTAAATTTTTCCAACCTCTAACACTGAGATATATGCTCATATTTATAGAATTTGAGCAACATAGGTCAAAAATATCTTCAAAAATAGACAGCTGGTTGATTCCTACCCAGAACATTGTTTCTCGCTAGGGAGAGCCGATCGGCCCCCAATGGCCACAGCCGGCTCCCAATGTAGTACGGCCGGCTCCCAATATGATCCCCTGTTCCTCTATTTCAAACTCTGTGTAGGGTGGAAAAATGTTCAAAAATGAATTTTTGGGGTAAGAACAGCATGAGTATGAAAGGTTTGGGATTGGTTTTGGAGCTTGAACTTTATTTCCTCATTGAGAACTTAAACCACACTCAACGCAACTTTCATCATTGAGTGCACAGGACAAAGCGTCCAAGTCTTACGGGTGGTCAAAAATGGGGTGTCTACACTAACCTCATGGACGTCAATGTGGTTAGGGAGGATGGCCCGAACCAAGGGTTGGATGATCTTGCAAACCTAGAAGAAAATTTGGACAACCTGCAATTCTTTAATGAACGGGATCAAAGAGATGTACAGATCGGTTGGTTTCATCTGAATAGGTTAACTGATAACGCCAGATGGCTAAGTGATGGGTCTGACAAGGAAGAAGAAGCTGGACTTAGATTGGAGGAGAAGAAAGTCGAGTTAGCTATGGTAGCCAAGAAAACTGAGAAGAGAGGGAAACTGCTAGAGGATGCTTGTGCAGGAAAACCAACCCAAGAAGTGGGTGTTGTAGAAACTATAGATACTGAATAGGAAGCTACACTGATGCAGTTTGAAATAGAGAGAATTGAAGACAACAAGAAAACTGCAATAGGCTGTCGCCCAGAGGGGGACACTTGTACTGTAAGGGTGATCCAAGTTGAGCCAGACAACTGTTTGTCTGTAGTTGATGGTGAGTGGTGGAAAGATAGCGACCAGCATCTTGCCCATACTGAGGAAGACTGGGGAGACCACATCCTGGATAGTACATGGTATTCTGAGGAAATAGGCCATATCACCAGAAATGGACGATATTTCAAACCTCCACACCTAGATCAGGCAAAGCCATCAGGAAAGGACCGGGAGGTCGAGAAGGAAAAAGAAAAAAAAAATTGGAAGATGAGCTAGTTCTAAAGAAACTCAAGAAGATCCAAGTTGATATCTCCATCTGGGGACTCCTTATGGCTTCGCAGGTACACCGACAAGCAGTATTGTCAGCAATGGATAAGGCTAAATTGTCCATTGATACTACGCCCAAGCAACTTGTGGGTGTGGTCTTCCCAAGTGGAACCAAGCCAATGCTCACTTTCTCTGACAAAGAGCTGCCGCCAGAAGGATCGGCTCACAACAAGCCATTATACATATCCGTGGAGTGCTGAGAGAAGTGGGTGACTGTGGTGTTAGTGGACACCAATTTTGTAATTAATGTCTGTCCTTCTCGCATTGCCTATGCGATAGGTCTCAAACCGGAAGATTTCATCCCGACACCCCAGGTGATACGAGCATATGACAACACAAGTAGAGAAGTCATAGAGATAGTGAAACTGAGTCCAGGTGGGCCCATCTGAGCATGAGATCGAGTTCCACGTACTTGATGTGCCGGCTACCTTTAATTTGCTGTTGGGGAGGCCTTGTTTACATCACATGAAGGCTGTGTCCTCTACCCTCCATTAAATGCTGAAATATCCTCATGAGAGAGGAATAGCGACTGTTTTTGGAAACTCATCCATACATCCACTGCCAGAGATGACTACACCATCGCTAGAGATCAATATAGCGAAAAAGAAGTATTTCTCTCAGGATTTACTCTGGCAGAAGTTTGAGTAGTGCAGACAACCCTAGCCATAAACAAAGGCGTGTATGTCAGTGCACAGTCCATGTACTTTATGAACAAGCTGCACCATATTTCAGGAATGGGGGCTCGGAAGGAGCGGGCAAAAAGGTGTTGCAGCACTAGCCGAGGTGCCACACAACTGGCATGCCTTTAGGTTAGGCTATGTGCCCACCAAAGAGGACTGGAGAAGAAAGGGAAACGAAATGAGAGACAAAGCCAAGGCCAAAAAAGCTGGGAAGCACTATGAGTTGGTCCACAGTCCAATCTGGGGGATGTTGAACATGCATCTTGTTAGAGAGGGAGAGGATTTCTCCTTTTGTGGCTTTCTTAAGCCTTGGGTGGATTCCTCGAAGAAGCGTGTCCCTGGATTCAAGATCTTCTTTAATCATTGGCTGCAATACAATGATGAAGAAGGGGCTAAACCAAGCATCAACTTTGGCCAGAGCACGAAAGATGACTCTGACACTGTAAGGCTGACATAAGGGCAACACTGGTCAATCTACTGACAGATCCCACGACCGGTATGGAGAACTTGGTGGATAACTTTACTGTCTCTATGATCGGAGAGGAATTGGGTATGGATCCCACCAATGGTATTATGGATGCATCAAAGGCACCATACCTTACTTGGCAGTTGGAGAAGGGTCTTTTTTCTAATTCTGAATCGGATGATGAGCCAGAATCTGATTCCACCGAGTCTGTAGAGTAGGGATCAGATTCGAGAGTAAGTCCGGGGAGTTTGAGTCTGGCATTCCCTGGGGTGGTAACCCGAATGCCAAGGTCCTATCTAGGTCCTTTTTTACTTTCTCCTTCAAGTCTGTTGTAACCGAAGAGTCGAAACTTGTGAGTGAAAACACTGCAGATTTTGTGTGCTTCTCTGTGTTGCTGATTTATTGCATTAACCAAGATTTTCAGAATTTTAATGAAAACAAAGAGGAAGAAATTCCTCTGGCTTTGAAAAACTTGATTGATCAAGAAGACGAGAGACGTGCTAAGCCTTGCATTGATAAAGTCATTGCAATTAATGTAGGTACTAAAAAGGATCCCTGCTTGGTCTAGATTGGGTCCACATTGTCTTCGGAGGAACGCGAGCATTTAATTGCTTTATTAAAACATTTCAAAGATGTTTTCGCATCGTCTTACGAAGACATGCTTGGAATCGATCCTAAGAATGTACAACACTAGATACCTCTTAACCTTAAGGCCTGACCAGTCAAATAGAAACTGCGCAGAGTTTGTCTGGATTAGACACTGAAAATCAAGGAAGAGGTCACCAAGAAGATTAATTGATGTAGGATTCTTGATAGTGTCTGAGTATTTGACCTGGCTAGCCAATATCGTCCCAGTTCCAAAGAAGGACGACAGAATCAGGGTTTGCGTCGACTTCCGAGATCTGAATAGAGCTAGTCCAAAAGACAGCTTTCCAATGCGACACATCGATGAGTTGGTAGATTTCACTGCTGGCCATGCATTGCTATCATTCATGGATGGGTTTTTCGGGTATAATCTGATTTTGATGGCACCGAAAGACAAAGAAAAGACTATATTCACCATGCCATGGAGTACCTATTGCTACAGAGTCATGCCTTTTGGGTTGAAGAATGCGGGGCAACATACCCGAGACTACATACCAGAGAGCTAAAACCACCATCTTGCATGGCATGATCCATAAAGAAGTTGAGGCGTATGTGGATGATATGATTATCAAGTCTAAGGAGCGAGAAGGCCACTACACTGCATTGGAAAAATTCTTCCAATGGATCAGGGCGTACAGATTGAGGTTAAACCCATTGAAATGCACCTTTGGGGTGACTGCAAGGAAAATATAGGGATTTTTGATTTCGTAGAGGGGAATTGAAGTAGATCCTTCCAAAATTAAGGCCATCTTAGACATGCCACCACCAAGGACTGAAAAGGAGGTGCGTGGCTTTCTAGGGCAAGTGCAATTCATAAGACGGTTTATTTCAAAATTAACCTTGACTTGTGAACCATTGTTTGGTCTATTGAAGAAATGGAAGAAGTTCTGCTAGGATGATTGATGTTAGTGTGCCATCGAACAGGTCACGTAGTACCTCTAGAATCCACCTGTATTGTCACCACCAGAGCCAGGGAAGGCGCTGATCTTGTATTTGTCGATAACAGATTCAACCATAGGGTGTATGCTAGCTCAAGAATCTGCAAATAAGGTGGAGAAGTCCATCTATTATTTGAGCAAGAAGATGCTAGATTATGAAACCCATTACAGCCCCCTGGAGAAAGCTTCTTTAGCTTTAGTATGGGTGACAAGAAAGTTGAGACACTATCTGTTAGCTAACTTTGTAATTCTAGTTTCGAGATTAGATCCCATTAAACATCTCTTTGAGAAACTAGCACTTACGGGTAGGCTAGCCCGTTGGTTGCTTCTCCTCTCTGAGTTTGACCTTAAGCACATCAAGCGCAAATCCCTCAAAGGGAGAGTGATAGCAAAATTCCTAGCAGACCACCCAGTAGAAAGAGATGAAGCAGTGGAGTACCTGTTCCCGGATGAAGACATCCTGTAGATAGAAGAGGAAACATGGACAACGTACTTTCATGAATCCGCTAATCAATATGGTTATGGGATAGGTGTGTTGCTCATAGAACCCGATGATTCCCACATACCGTTAGTTTTCAAACTCCAGTTCAGAGTGTCTAACAACGAAACAGAATATGAGGTGTGTATTGCTGGTTTGGAAGCTACCCTAGAACTAGGGGCAATAAGGTTGGACGTCATCGGAGACTCGAACTTGGTTGTTTCTCAAGATAACGGAGACTGGAAATTCAAGGAAGAGAAAATGAAGGTTTATCACCAGACCCTAGATATTATGATTCCAAGATTTGAAAAACTGACGTTCACACATCTACAAAGAACAACCGGTTCACTGATGTGCTGGCAACTCTATCTTCTATGATAGACATCCCGCTTGGAGTGAAGATGCATCCGATCATTATTGAATAGAAATATACACCTGCTTATGACACCATTGCCACAATAGATGAGGTTCAAGATAAAAACCCCAGGTATTATGCATTTGGAATTTTCTGGAGAAGGATACGTATCCACTAGGAGCAAATGTTAAGGACAAATAGGGAATACATCGTCTGGCTGTCCAATTCATTATCTGCAGGGATAAGCTGTATAAGAGAGGCCATCTGGAAATGCACAAGCTCTGTGTTGAGGAAGAAGAGTCGAAGCATCTCATTGAGGCCATCCACAAAGGAGAGTATGGAACACACATGAATGGTGTATTACTAGCCCGAAAGATCCTCAAACAAGGCTATTATTAGTCAACTATGGAGGAGGATTGTATTAGTTTCATTCAGCGATACCATAAATGTCAAATCCATGCCAATTTCATGAACATCTCGCCTTCAAAACTCTACACCATGACTTCGCCATGGCCTTTCTCAGTCTGGGGAATCGACGTTATCGGCGCAGTCTCGCCAAAGGGTTCAAATGGACATGAGTTCATCTTGATGGTAATTGATTATTTTACTAAGTGGGTGGATGCTCAGTCTTATTCTTTGTTGAAGGCATCGCATGTGGCCAAGTTTATCAGAAACAACATCATTTGTCGGTATAGTGTACCAAACGAGATCATTTCAGATAACGGCTCACACTTCAAGAAAGAGGTGGTCAATTTGTGCGAGAAATATAATGTGGCTTTCCACAAGTCATCAACGTATAGACCATCCTGCGGAAGATGGTAAAGACTTACAAGGATTGGTTGGATAAATTGCCTTTTGCATTCTAGGGTTATCGAACGTCAATTTGGACATCCACAGGGGCGACCCCCTATTCTTTAGTGTATGGGATGGAAGCTGTTCTCCCAATTGAGATTGAAGTGCCGTCACTGAGATTTATAGCCGAGTGTCAGATAACAGAGGTGGATTGACAGCAAAGCAGATTCAAAGCATTGATGTTATTTGACGAAAGCTGGTTAAAGGCATTGTATCACATCCAATACTACCAGCGCAGAATTGCTAAGGCCTTCAACATGAAAGTCAAATCTTGAAATCTCAAAGAAGGAGATATGGTGCTGAAAGACGACCGAACTCCCATCCATGACCCTTGGGGCAAGTTCAGACCCGATTGGCCTGGTCCCTACATCATCAAATCTATCTAGTCAGGATAGGCGATTATTCTCATGGATCTAGATGGCCTAGAGTTCTCACAGCCGATCAATATGGACAAGTTAAAGAAATACTATCCCTGAGAGGCTCGCTAGGCTGAAAACCTGGATGGGCAACCTCAGCAAAACTTATAGCATAAAAAAAATTAGAAACAAACATAAATAAAGCTCACAAGGTCGAAAACTCGGAAGGGCAACTTTGGCAAAATTTAGAGTGCAAAAGGAAAGAGTTAATACTCGAGTGAACCCGAACCTAACTACGTAAGGCCTGATTCCCATCTCTGGGATACATAGGCAACTTCATCCTGAAGTTTGGCCATAAGCATCTCTAACTCAACTGTCCTATCCATTTGTTTGATTGGGGCCTCTTCATTCATCGTTTTCTAGCTTGGTTGTGTTACCACCATTTGGCAGAGGGGCCGGTTGCAAGACAGAGCAGTAGAGGTGACTGTAGTTGTGACCAATTATGATCTTCTGATTCAGGGATGTGCATCTTGAGGACTGATTCTCTGTGTGTCAGGTAGTGACCAGTCCTGAAAATTATTTTGAAAAGTTTTAATGAATTGATTTTCTCAAAATTTTACCTTTTACAACTTAGACCATTTTTGGGACAAAAAGGAAAATTTTTAGTGCTTACAACCTTAATTTCATTGATTTCAACAGAAGTACATTCTCCAACTCTCTGAATAAATCAAAGGTGCTTTTTACATCATAAAACTTGAAAGGAAAGGTCAAAACAATACTAGGGGCACAGATAAGTCAGGTAGTCTTGTGTCTTTTACTCACGCTCATGGAAGTCTCTACAACCAAAGTTGGCCCAACCTGTGTCTCATCCTCGAGCCAAGCCAAGCACTCGCCAGAAAGGGCATAACTGCTAAGAGGAAGGGCCATAACCTCTCTCATCCTCCAAGCAGCAAGGTACCAGGCCAAGTGCGAAGCACGAACTGTGAATGGAGCCAGGTATTTTACCCCCTCCTCCGGACAGGTCTGATCATGTCCGAACTGGCGTCTGAATCGAAAGAGGAAATAGAACACGTAGTGTGTATGGCCAAGCAACTATATACCCGACTGTCGGGGGTTAAGCCAAGGGCAACGCCAAGTGATGTTGGCCACAGATCTGCTACACATCTAGTCGCACCACAATCCCTCTAAAGGGAAGTCCACTAGCTACTGGTGAAAGAAATAGGCTCTGGCTGAATACTCGAGGTAAGTGTCCACCACTTTCATCTTATCCATCAACCACACCTGGGAAGAGATGAAAAATGAAAGAGATGAAAGAATAAAGAGATGTACGTTGAAGGAAAAGTAAGAAAAGGGCTTTGAGAGAAAAATAGAGAATAAGTGCCAAGTGAGGTGAGAAATCATAAATAAGAAAATGTGGGATACAATACATGGAGAAGCAGCGGACTCCTTACAAACCGAGCAGTCTCTCGCCAATGAAAGGCATCTAAACCTATCAAAGTCTCGGCCAGTGCCAGACCAATGTAACTCTTACCCTCCTTGAGGCATTGGGCCACTTCGATCAACCTAATGCCAGCTCAATCTCAAATAGGGCAAGAAAAAAGTGTGTGAGCAAACACAGATAGAGGGCATGTTGATGATGACCTCGTCAGAGAAGGTCACCTTTGTCCCCAATGTCAAAAAACTAATGAATCAAGTCAGGTATATCCAGCTCCCCGTCTTGAGCCAAGGATTGAGCCTCGTGCAAAGTAAGCCCACACATCTATCCAAGAGCTTGTGCATGGCCAAAATGGGGTTGTGGCAGGATCTCCTCGTCGCGCCGAGACTCCATTAATTCTTGGAACTCTTCAAGGGTTGGGCACATTTCTTATGCCCCGAAGCGAAACACGTGTGCAACCAAGTTCCAACATCACACGATGGCATGGAGAAACGAAAAACAAAGCGAAGTACGACTGAATAGAAAAAGTGCGTTTATGTCAAAACCTCAAAAATTTACCTTTTCTATGCCATCCAAAGTGGCTATCCAATCTTTGAACTTCTCGGCAAGGAATATCTCCATTTTCAGAGAAAACAACATAAAAAATGAGATTCTGGCAAAGAAACAACAAAAGAAGACCTTTTATAGAGGATAACGTTATGTTGACCAGCCATAACACTTGGCCAATAGGCCACCTCTCCTGGTCAGCCATCCCCTCAGGTGGCCAGCCAACCACCTCTATTGGCTAAGCAACTGGGCAATGTGGTTTTGTTCTAGCCTTTTTGCTTTGAGGTCTTATTTTGAGTCTTTTGTTTTCAGCAAATGTAAATAACTGTGTTTAAGTTCTTTTTACTTTGTTTTCCATTTATCAAGTTGTATTTTGTGTTTTGGTCATTGGTCGGCTCAATGTTCGATTATGAACATCATTCCAATACAAGCATTTTTAGTTTCAAATTCAGTTCCATTTTTGTTTTTATGCAAGTGTGGTGCCATGCTCATGGTTCAAAATAAAGCTCTAGTTATAAAACTACAAGGTTTTACCCCAATCATAGTTTTTACAAAAGAGGGAATATAAGTTTTTCAAAAATAAAAAGTAAAGATCTATCTGAAGATATAGAAGTGCTAAGCTACCAAAACAAAAGAAAACCAGAAAAAGAGTACAAAAATATGTGTCGGTCGCATTACACCTAAGAGGCCCTCTTCGTCTTCTTCCTCGGAGGGGACTTAGGGGCACTATCATCGTCTGGGCCGCTATCATCAAAAGAGTGGGAATCCGAGCCAGAGTCAACATCCCCCTCTCCACTCCCTTGCTTAGAGCCAGAATAGTCCTCCTCGCTCCCAGACTTGGAGCCAGCAACATCATCCTTACTCTTAGACTCAGAGCACCCGTTCTCTGTCTCCTTAGCGCCACTAGTGTCGTCTCCACTCAAGGGCGGCTCTAAGGATCGGGAGGTGTCCTGCGCTTTAGATGCCTCGCTCTCACTCCTGGCACCCCTGCCTCTACCCCTACCTTTATCCTCACCTCTCCCACAAATAGGAGTCTGTCTACCTCTTTTCCCTGCAACCGGAGGAGGTGCCATTGGTGCCACCAGTAGAGGTGAAAGAATAACTGGAAGGACCGACCAAACCGACCGAACCAATCGAACCAAATGGTTTTCGGTCGGTGTTTTAAGTTTTCAATCGTTCAGTTCGGTTCGGTTTATGTTTTTCTGTACATTCGATTCGGTTTATGGTTTTTGATTTTTTGAACCGAACCGAACCGACTTATATAATATTAATAGGCCCAAAATGTGAGGCCCCAAACCTATGTAGGAATTACATGGCCTGAGCCCAAATTTTATGCAAAATGGACAGAAATATAGGCCTAAAATGTGAGGCCCAACTAGGAAAAAAAAAAGGCCAAAAAATTGAAAAACTAAAAAAACCGCACCGCACCGTAATAAACCGAACCGTGCTGGTTTATGTCATTTTTCTGGGCGGTTCGGTTCACAAATATGAAAAACCGAAATGATCAATTTGGTGCAAAACTAGTGAAAAAACCGACCGAACCGAACCGATTTCACCCCTAGCCACCAGTACAGATGGAACCTGAAAATAAGAAATCGAGGATTCAGAATACAATATGAGTATGATGCAGATAAAGTATGAGTATGATGCAGAAGGCAAATTCAGTATGGGTACAGTATGTCAGTACAGCGTGATACAGTATCAGAATGCATATCGATATGGATATGATGTAGATTCAGTATGAGTATCGCACAGCAGTGCAGTATGATATGCACATTCAGTATGGAAATGGCATATCGATATGTTATAATACAGAATCAGTATGAGTATGAATCAGTGCAAGACAGGACATGAGAAAAGGGAGAATACATGGATACCGTGGAGAGCTAGCAATGTCTCTCTCTTCCGTACCATCTGTACTAGAGAGGCAACCAACCCGACGAGGTTGTCTACATACTCCGTAGGCGCCTGCAAGTGGGCTTGACTAATGTGAGTGTGAAATGCAAACTGAAAAAGCAAGGTCCATACATGCGGTGTGTCAGGGTCCCTGACGTATCCATGCTCCTCTTTCGGTGGCTCTATCGGGATCTGGTAGGTCGTCCCGCTCGGCTGCTAACATGGAATCGCAATCAAAATCACTAAGAAACCTGTTGCATACACAAACTCCGGTCAGGGGCGACATGAGATGTGTACTGATAAAGGCCACATAATCCCCAACCCCTCTGAAGAAATCGATGTCCATCCCTACCATGTATTGAACGATAGCCTCAACTGGGAGGCTATCAGCTGTCCTCATGGATAGTGGGGGCGGAGCAGGAACAATCGGAGCAGGTAGGCCCAACGTCTGGCGTACGAATCACTCAACTAAATACGAAGTCTAACAGAATAGACCCTCCAGCGAGATCCGATATCAGTAGGTAGCCCAAGATTTGGCATACTGGTCCCGTATCCCACCTGGCATTATCATCCAAGGCTTCGATACGATCTGCAAATGGAGAATTCATAGTTGTTAGTTTCTATCAATTGTCAAAGTATAGATCAGAGCAGTAGCAATGGAAACAATGAAAAATTGAATACGAGTTTTGAATTACCTCACGAGCCACCACCGTGTCAAAGTATCGGTGGTAGTAAGCAAAGGTCATGTCGTCGCGGTGCCTAGGGTGGCACCGGCCGTCGTAACGGCGGAAGTAAGGCACAACTGGCGCTATGTCATCCCTCGACACTGGGACAAGAGCTAGGAAATAGGCATAAACCCATAGCTATAAGAAGAGATCAGTGGTGTGAGGCAACATGTGTGAACAGTGATAAAGACAAAAAGTGCAAAGCAGAAAGCATAATAAGCAAGCAGAAATTAAATGAAAGTGTAGTGTGTACCTCCCAGGCTCTCTAGTAGCCTCTAACCTTGTTCCCCTCCTTGCAGGAACTGGAGCTCATATACTCGTATAGGGTGCCAAGGCCAGCACTACCCCAGTCATAGAACCAGACCCAAGGTAATGTCACAAGAGCACTCGGCAAGTACAAACCTACGATATACCACCTGTTTGCAAACAAGGTGGTACCAAGGATATAGATCAAAAAGTCCCGCATATACTGCTTTACCTCCTCCTATGTCTCCGACTGGCTCCTGTGAAAACAGTCGTAGAACCAACTGTATCGGACCATAACCGGCCTATCCAATGGAGGGCGTGCCCTAAGAAGATGAATCCATGCAGCATCCAACTGGCTCATGTCTATCTCGAAAGGATTCGAATCACCTCTACTCTCAAGCCGATGATCATTGAGAAAACGTAAGGAGTCATCGTCATCTCGCCGGTGGAAGAAAAGTGGAAGCAGTTAGTGGTGTCCCACGAGCTCTCCACTAAAGCTCCGAGCAAGGCCCAGCTGGCCAGTAGGCGCGAGAGTCTAGTGTAGAATAGGCCGAAGCCTGCCTCATCAACAAGATCGTGGACCCAAGCGGGGAACTTGTGATACCAATCTCTCACTATCACAACCCCATATCCTCTCTAGGAGCGGGCATCACCCTATATTGATAAGGCAAAAAAGCATCAGTTGTGTAACCAAACGACAAGACAGTAATGAAAGGCAGTGATGAAATGGAAAAATAGACAAAGTACATGAAAGTAAAGTTTATACCTCAATAGCGTTATAAGAAAGGTGGAAGGCCTGCTCCCTCAACAGAACATCCTCAGGCACGCCGCCAGCAAAGTCCTTGCATCGCAGCATGCCTCCGAAGGCCATTGCATGCATGCGTGGGTGGTAAGTGGCCGGATCAAAGGGTCTCTCCTTTAGTCGGGGCAACTCCGACTCATGCCCTAGAGGGTATATCTCCTCTGCCTCGATGTCAGCAGCAATGTCCTCCGTCACCCCGCCAACCATGTCAACTACCGACTCTTCAACCTCTGCGATAGGTGGAAGTACGGGTACCTCGAGAGGGGTACCATCATGTGTAATGTCATCCGCCATGTGGAAAGTGGGTCAAAATAGTGAAAAACATAGAAAATAAGGAAAAAATTATAGAAAACCTGAAAAGTTAAACCCTTGGAGAGATAAAATGAGAGAAAAAGTCAAAACCTAAGAAAAAGTGTGAAACCCATGAAAAACATGAGGAAAATAAGCCCAAAGTGATGAAAAACCCAAAAAATCAACAAAAAAAATTTCTATCGGTTCAAAACGTAGAGGGTTACGTTTGTTTTGCAAATAAAGTTTGTGTGCAGGGGTGGGTAATGCGAGCAAAGTGCAAATGTAGAGAGAGAGTACCTAGAGAGAGAGGGGGTTTTTGGTTATGTTGGTGCGTAAAAATGAGGCTTAGGTGTTGTTTTAAAGAAAACCCTAGCCGAAATGTCAATTTTGTCCCCGAAACTACCACAGGTGGCCGGCTGGCTGGTTGGTGGCCGGCCGGCCAAGCAGCTGGTCCAAAGCTGATTTTGCTGAGGTTTTTCCTATTCTTAGCATGGAGAGTTCTGTATTCGTCCTAGAGTGGAGAATTGCAAAAGTTGGGTTTGCTTCGGCCACAGAAAGTTCCGAAATGTGATTCTGGTGGCACTGTTTTAAGTCTCGTTGTCACTACAAGATGAGAACTTGTCCCAATTCGAAATCCGAGCAAGTTGTATCCCTTTTGAGTACTTTGAGGAACCTCCGAGCAGTAAGTCTGAGATTGTTGCAAGGTGTCTTCGAACATCGCTTTCTGCCTGTCTTTTCAATTTGTATGTCTATTATATTGCATAGAACATGCATTGCATCGGATTTCACCTATCTATTATGTTGCATTGAACATGAATTGTATTTTGTTTCGTATCAATTACAGTAAGTGCGTTGCATTCATGTGCATTGTGCTTTTCTTTGTATCCACCCTTGTCACATGAGTGTGATTTGGCTTTTACCCCTTAACCTTGCTACACGGAAGGGTACCTTGGTTTGTTCTTGTACCTTGCTATGTGAATGTGTAGCTTTTTTTGCTCTTGTACCTTGCTACGCAGAAGTGTAGTTTGGTTTGTTCGTGTACCTTGCTACATAGAAATGTAGCTTGGTTTGTTCTTGTACCTTGATGCACGGAAGTGTAGTTAGGTTGTTTCTTGTCCTCTCTACGCAGAAGTGTAGTTAGGATCACCTCTCTACGCAGAAGTGTAGTTTGGTTATTTCTCGTAACCTCTCTACACGGAAGTGTAGTTAGGTTGTTTCTTGTCCTCTTTATGTGGAAGTGTAGTTAGGATTCCTCTTTACACAAAAATGTAGTTAAGATTGTTTCTTGTTCCTCTCTATGTGGAAGTGTAGTTAGGATTCCTCTTTACATGGAAGTCTAGTTAGGATTGTTTCATATTCTTCTCTACGAGGAAGTGTAGTGAGGATTATTTTTGTTCTTCTCTATGCGGAAGTGCAGTTTGGACTGTTTCTTGTCCTCTCTCCGCGGAAGTGCAGCTTGGACTATTTCTTGTTAATCTTTCTATGTGGAAGTGTAGTTAGGATTATTTCTTGTTAACAATTCTCGTTTGTTAATTTCAATTTTTGCATTACATTGAATCACTATTTCTTATTTTTTAGGTGGTATGCTCATTTGTATTCTCAACTTTTGCATCGCAAAATTTCTTATGTCTCATTTTGCCCCTGAACTACGCTGGTTTGATACCTTGATGAATTTATACCTCATGTTGATCACTCGATGATGAATTTATACGCTATAGAAACGCTCAATTTCTTTAGTAAGGAGTTTCGATTTTGAGTTTTAGAGCCTACAAACCTTGCACCTCCTTTGAGCCAAAACAGATTTTTTTCAAGCCTGACCACCAAGAGACCTGCTAGCCAACAGGTAGCCAGCTGGCCAAAAATTAGTGGTCGACCGTCCCCTACCTGGCTGGCCGGCCAGGTTTCCTGATAGAGCAAATATTTCTTGCCAATTGTCCCCCCATGTGCATGCACTGCACCAATTGGCTCAATATAGATATTTCCGAGGTAGTAACATGTTCTTCTATATATAAGAGACCATACCTTATGTTTTTAGGTTAGAAAAAATTACCAAAGCTCAAATTCTTGAAAACCTATCTCTCTCTCTCTCTCCCTCTCTCTCACTCTCTCTCTCTATCGTGCAACCTATGTACACCTTACATATACTCCCTAAACCAAATATTTAGTGCTCCTTGCTAAGGTTCTTGAGCTTAAATATCAGTTCTTGAGGGTGAAAACTTGTTGGTTTGTGAATCAAAGAGTTGCCTCTTTTCAAGAGGTATAACTTCTAGCTTCTTTACACTACTTCTTCCCTATTTTTCCTTGCCCTTTTTGCACTGTTTTTTATGGGCTAAAACTTGTAGCTTAAAGCTATCAAAGGTAGAGGGGTTAACCACCCTTCTTTGAACCTTATTCTCCCAGCTTTTGCCCTTGTGTTTCCCATCTATTTGCCCACTTTTTACCACTATTTTTCAGAGTTATTTAGAGGCTAAATATTTGGTTTTAAGGTTCAAAAAGTGGGGGGCTTAGCCACCCCTCCCTAGGCTTGTTTACTAGCTTCATTCTCCATTATTTTAGTTCGCTTTTTCTAGCTTCTTCAACATAATTCCAACACCATTTTTGTGAGTTTTAGGACTGTTTTAGTGTGTTTATTTCATTTATTCTTTGTATAGCATTCCTGTAGTGTTGTAGTCCTCATAGGTTAAGTGGTTTAAGCCATAGACACTAACCTATTTGAGCTGATAGCCTTTATTTTCATAGCTTTCATACATATGTTTACACTTGCAATAATCACATCTGCCACCTCTCTCATTTCTTGGTTTTCTTTGTTTGAGAGTCGTTTCCAGCGAATGTTTTTCAAAGTATGAGAAAGAGACCCTTCCTAGCTTAATGGTTTAATCTCTTCGGAGGTTCATTACCAAGGCATTACATCTCTTTCATGCCAAGAACAACTCCTTGTTTGACACTTCTCTTCATTAGTGGACTTAATTCTCATTTTTGGACTAAAATGACTAAAGAATGGAAAGGTAATTAAAAGAGGCTAATCAATTGGACTAAAAGAGGTAGCAAGAGTAATAAAATCAAGTTGGGTTCAATCAAACATTAATTGAACCTATTGAAGCTTGAATCGTTACATACTTTTGTGATGATAACTGTTCAAGTGTCAATGTCTACCACTTCCCCTGAGGTAACTCCATGATAGTGAAGAGGTATTTTTGGTCTTTTCTTTTCATTCATTAAGCCTTTGTCCCATCGAGCCATGGATCATCATGCAATAACCGTGTGACCGTTGATGATTCATGGATCGATTCTGCTACCCCCTTGATCAGTTCCACGATAGGGAGAGGTAAAAAGAATAAACATCCCCTGGAAGTACTTTGTTTTTGCTCTGTTTTTTTTTTCTCTGTGGCAGCAGGGTAATACCAGAAAATAGTGGCCAGCCGACCACCCTACCATCCGGCCGACCACTTTTCAAGGCCGGCCGGCCGGCCACCTCATTTCGACCAAGCAGTGCCATTTTCATGGAAGAACAGAGCAGAAACTGAGGCAAAACAAAAGTATTTCCTGACTGTAGACAGAACAATTCTGGCGACAAAACAGAGGCATTTCGGGGAGGATGTTCTCATTTGAAGGCATCGCTCTTTGGCACCCCGCTCATTTTAATTAGCTTAATTGGCTCTTAGATTAATTTGTATATTGTGATTAATTAGTTCCAATTTGTAATAACTGGTTACTTAAGTAATTTTGCATTGTAGCTAATTAGTTAGTTTAATTCTAATTTATAACAATTAGTTAGTATAGCTCATTTATTTTGGTGTTTCTAATAATTAGTATAAGGACATTCATTCGGACCCCCTTGCATGAGGGCAAACTTGTAATATTGTGTATGTCTTCCAACCCCTATTTTTTTCGCCCTTTTATTTACTCGCTTATGATGGATAGCATATAGTATCATGTTTTCATTAGCGTTTTCCATGACTTGCATCCATTCATCTTGCACGCATGAAGGGTTCAGCTCATCAAACTAATCAATGTCAATTTCAAATTCCAACTTGAATACGTGCTTTGTCGCATGCCTTGAATTAATTAACTTCCACGCCATGCTAATAGCTGAGCCTGTTAATTACATTTTTTATGTATTGCATTAGTTATCTTGCATATTAGAGCATGCTTTTTTCTAACTATTTTATTTCTTTTGGCTTGCCTCGGTTGAGTACTAGGTGAACATTTATTGCTTTAGCATATTGCATGCGTGTTAGTGTTGCCATATCGAGCATGATTACCATGAGACTAAGTGTTTAGTTGATGTACCTGTTTGAATGCCAGTGGATGAAGGATAATTTACTTAAATTGGGATGATTTGATTAACGTACATATGAGATCACTTTTTTTTCAAGTCGCACATGTTCAAACAATTTTTCAAAACAAACATGAAATCAAAATGTTTCAAATTGGGCGAATTACTCTATACTTGTGTGCATCACATAATAAGTTACCATTAATAATCAGAACAAGAGTATATACTGTAAATAAAAATCACATCAAGATTAGTAGAGGCTGATCTTTGATCGGGTGAGTGGGGTGCTCAATTCATGACCTTCCCCGCTCATACTTAAGTTCTCAAGTCGAGACACTTTGGTGATGACGGACACGTGGGCTTTAGTACGAGTGACGGGTTTCCTAAATTTTCTAAAATTATTTAGGTGGCGACTCTGTAATCTACAAAGCAGTCCATTTTTGGCATTTTTGATTCAAAATCAATTTTCCAAAAGATTTGTCGGATTTGGACTCATTTGTGTTTTATTAATTTCACATTACATTTGTGAAATCAGATTCCGAACCACAGAAGTCCGAACTATAGGGCTAATCATATCTAAAAGGAGCACAAAAATAACACTACAGTTTCTGGTGACTCCATTAGGGAAAGTAGAGAACTTGACTCAGACTTCATGATGTGAAATTTTATTAACAAATATATGTTCTTTGCATTGCATTTGCATTAGTGCTTTAAGTCACTATGTTTTTCATCTGTTATTCCTGGATGGCTTGCCTAAAAGCTTGCCAAAAGGCTGGTCGGTCATGGGCTCTGCTATGTTGGAAACACAACCCTTAGATCTGGACTACCATTGTACCGCTTGATCCTTATTTCACTTCTCGGTGTTAGGTGTGAGAGGTATATTAGGTAGTCTTGCTAAGGTACCCCTTTTGACCAATCGACCTACTACATATAGTAAAGCCATAGTGACTATTCCAAACTAGGATAAGATGCTCACCCGTATGCAGGATTACGTGAAACTGCTTGATTGAAGTGGTAAAACCCCAGTTCATGAAAAAACTAGGACAGGGTAACCCTATCCCCTCATAGAGGTGTTTTGGCTCTCTCTTAACTGGTGTGTGCTTTACAATAAAAATGTATAGGAATATTCATATCAGTGGCAGAGTTGGTATCTGTTTTGGGGCAGAATTTTGTGTGGAGTACAGTCCTACAACTTTAATCATGTCTGTGCTAATAACATCTTAGCTGAGGTGCTGTTCGATTTCTGATTACTATTCTCTTTCTTTATTTTCTTTTGCTAGGTAGTTTAAAACCATAGCTTCAGAAGGTTTTGATATCCCCTAAGTAGTCTGGACCCGAGTCAGAAGACTTTGCAAGGTTGGAGATCTTGTTCGGGGATAGCCGGTGTTCGCCTCACTGTCACCAGTTACAAGGCAAAGAAGGATCAGACAAAGTTCACCAGTACCGTTCTTACAACAATCACCTGTATTCAGTCCAGCTCAAGAATAGTCATCTACTTTCAGTCTAGCTAAAGAACAGCCATCTACTTCCAGTCCAGCTCAAGAATAGTCATCTAATCCAGGAATGGCGCAATATCTCCTATCAAATATGGAAGAAATACCACTCCATCTGTATCAAACAATTGACTCACTACACCATGATGTAGCCCGTCAGGCCAAGGTTATAACTAGGTTACAACAACAACAACAGTAGCCAGCTGCGGCTTCCCCATCGCATGTACCCGCCACGGTTATTCATGTGCCCAGTACCACAGATAATACTGCCACTGCTAAAGATCCACAAATCGAGGGTGTTCTGATTTTTCTAGTCCAAACAAAACCCATCCCAGCATGAGCTTCCTGTGCCCCGATTTATCAAACCAAGGCACCATTCGAATTCGAGGTTAATCTAATTGCACTCAAAATCAACAAACTGGAGAAACTGTCAAAAAAGCGCAAGGGGTCAACTCCATTCCAAACATAGAGGATGGGTACACCGAATCTGCCGTTAGCTCACCAGAACAGTTTAAGATGCCGCATATTGACCGCTTTGATGGATCCGGGAACCCGATGGTACATTTACGGCTGCTTTCAAATATCTTACGACCCATGGGTTTGACTAGACTGCAGAAGTTATCTTGTAATAACCCAACCCTCGTACATGTTTCTGATATATTGTCAGTTCTTATTTTGCGCTTTTAACTGTTTACTGTGAAATCTCATGAGAAATTACGGTTAAGTAAATGAAATCCATGCTTAAGGATGTCTATCTGTTTAACAAGAAAAGTATCTGTTATCTTTAAAACGTTTGAATTAGAAATTGGAAGCCTTAGGGGCTTAACTATCTAAAATTGACTTTATATACATGATCAGCATAATTTTTATGTAATATTAAGCATGTTTACGAAATTTCAATTTCGGAATGATTAAACGATTGGATTTTGTCTTATATGCCCTTATATATATGTTTTGTTTATGTATGTCTATATATGTCTCTAAGTGTATTATTGAGTTAAGACTTAAGAACCTTTCCATCCAAAATCTCCTGGGAGAGGAAAATAGAGGGTGTGAAGAAAAAGAATTGGGGGAAAAGAAATTCATCAAAGAAGATTGTCAAATTAAAGAAAGTTGTGGAATTTAATTCAAGGTAAGCTCCATCCAACCTATTTAACCTTCACTTGGACTTAAGGAAGGGTGTTTTCTTGTTTTGACAACTTAGGGTTTGTATTATGTATGATTTATGGTTGATTAAAGAAGGTTTCTTATATATTGGTTGTTTTGCCACCTAATTTAGGTGTTATGTGAAAGTCACACTTCAATCTTTGGTTTATGCCAACCCCATGAAAGTATATATATGCAAGATGTTATGTTTTCGAGTGATTAAGCTTCTAATCATGTTTATTTTGTGGTATTCAAATGATAATTCATGTTATAGTGAAGTTGGGTCAATATATTGCATTAATTTCATTTTGATTTGCATGTATAATGAAGTGGTGTTGCTGAATTTTGAGTTGAAATCGAACTGCCCCAAAACAGGGACACGGACGCTCGAGCAGAGGTTCGGGCGCTCGAGCGGAAAAGAAGAAAAAAAAATTATTTGTTCTGTTTTGCGTGCTCGATCCTCTGTTATTTTTAGATTTTTTTTTTTTTGATGCTCTTAAAATGACTGTAAATTCATTGGGAGCGTAATGACTCAGAAACTAATTTAACAAGGAAAAAGAAAGAACTAATGTACAAGTTTTGAATGTGTGCAGGACACACTCCGGGAGGAAGTAGCACGTCATCACAACACTATGAGTAGTAGTACTATTATACGCTTCACATATAGCTAATGCTTGTCATTGGCACTTGTTCATGTACCATATGTAACTATGTTCATATTTTAACGTATATACCTAAAGAAATGGGAAAGATGAAATACTTTCATTTTATAAGACTCTGGGCCCGTGGCCATAGAGTATAAGTTATTATGATATGAAATAAAGTGCTACATGGATCTAAGTGCTACGATGTGAGTCACCTCTTGAATTCATACAAGGGTATACAAGGGCTTAATGCCAATATTCAAGGGCTTAATGCCAAATTATCCAAGGGCTCTATGCCACTTTATTCAAGGGCCTCGTGCCATCATGTTTAAGGGCTTTGTGCCACCACGATTAAGGGCTTATGCCACACCATTCAAGGGCTTTAAGCCAAAACGTTATATTCGAGCCAATATGTTCCAAGACAGGGCTTAAGACTATTATGAAGTAATACAGACTCAGACTAACTATGTGGACTTTGCATTTGTATGCTTAAGTACATGTGTTAAAGCTTTGGATGTACATGTGTTGAAGCTTTGGATATCAGCTTGGAGCTGTAATTTAAATTTTAGAATTTCAGAATTTGCATGGTCCGCTCGAGCGGGGAAAGACCCGCTCGAGCGTGAAAATCGACCTCCCAGTATTTTTTTGTTAAATTGTACAGTCCGCTCGAGCGGCTAAAGTGGCGCTCGAGGGGAGACCCATTTTCAGAACAATTTAGAAAGCTACACTTAGTTCATATTCCTCTCCTCATCTCTTTCTAAAGCATTTAAGACATGACGTATGACTCATTAAAGATCGCTAGGCCATGAATCTATATGTAGTTACATATTATGTTTCAAGTTAAGCTTCGCTTTATTTAAGTATTATTATTCATTGAGCTTAGCTCACCCTCTGTTATGTCTGTTTCTGTAGGTAACCAACCAGGAGGTCAGTCCTAACCCAGGACGTCCATTTCCTTTTGTCAACCTTTATGAGTCCAGGCACTAGGCGAGATCACTTAATTTTGTGAAGCTTTGCTAAGATGTTGACTTGTATTTTGATTACTCATTTAAGGTTGAATGTACATAACTTTAATATTTTTGTATATGCCCGATCATAGGGCTGGGACTGTATATAAGTATATATATATGACTGATGCTCGAGGTATAATTTTGGCTTGTATTGTATATGATGCATTTGATCCTGGCATATTAGAGGTAGCTCAATGGAGTTTGTTATATTATGTTAAATCTTAGTGCTTCCGTGAAGGCCCTGTTTGCTATGTATATTTGATTCTTTATCCGTTTCTGAATGGATCATGCCCAAACTTTTAGGGGCGAGTTTGGGGCGTGACATTTCCCTCTTCGGCTGAACTGTGTCGAGTATAGCTACCATCAGGTATGCTAAGTTAGAAGATTCTGTGAAGCAGATCTGGACGGAATTAGCCAGGTCCTTCATTCCACAGTACTCTTACAACATGCAAATCGAGGTCACAACTCGTGACCTTGAAGCGACGCGTCAAGAGCCAAAGGAAGGTTTCTCTAAGTTTGTAACAAGATGGAGGGCTATAGCGTCAATGATGACCACTCGATCTTCAGAGGAAGACTAGATCAGAATGGTTGTCTGGAACCTACATGGCAAGCTACTGTAGAAAATGATTGTTCTCCTCTTATTTACATTCAAAGAACTTCATGAAATGGGGGTTCAAATTGAAGACGCCATAAAGCAGGGGATTATCACTGATGATAAGGAGCTGGCTAAGAGGCCATTTGTTTGCAGCTCTAATACTGCCAGGGGTAGCACAACTGCGAGGCCGTCAGAAGTGAGTGTTGTCACCACAACCAAAACTGCCAACCCCTTCACCAACATGGGCCCACAAACATCATACAACCTTACCTGACCTCCGGGTAAAACTTTTAACCAACTCTACATGACCCTATCCAAAGCTGTGCAGGTACTGATCAAGAAAGGGCACCTGAACCCCCTAAAACCTCGCCCACTTCCCAACCCGCTTACACCCAAGCATGACCCCACAAAATATTGTGTTTTTCATCAGTAACATGGTCATGAAACCGACAGAAAGTGCAAAGCAGAAAGCATAATAGGCAAGGAGAAATTAAAAGAAAGTGTAGTGTGTACCTCCCAGGCTCTCTAGTAGCCTCCAACCTTGTTCCCTTTCTTGCGGGAAGTGGAGCTCATATACTCGTATAGGGTGGCAAGGCCAGTGCCACCCCAGTCATAGAACTGGACCTGGGGCAATGTCACAAGAGCGCTCAGCAGGTACAAGCCTATGATATTCCACCTTTTTTCAAACAAGGTGGTACCAAGGAGATAGATCAAAAAGCCCCACGTATACTGTTCCACCTCCTCTTGTGTCTCTGGCTGGCTCCTATGAAAACGATCATAGAACCAACTGTATCGAACCATAGTTGTCTTGTCCAGTGGAGGGCATGCCCTAAGTAGATGAATCCATGCAGCCTCCCACTAGCTCATGTCCATGTCAAAAGGGATCGAATCACCCCTACTCTCAAGCCAGTGATCATCGAGAAGTCATAAGGAGTCATCATCATCTCGCTGGTGGAAGAAAAGTGGAAGGAGTTGGTGGTGTCCCACCACCTCTCCACTAAAGCTCCAAGCAAGGCTCGGCTGACCAGTAGTTGTGAGAGTCAGGGGCATAATAGGCCGAAGCTTGCCTCATCAACAAGATCACGGACCCAAGCGGGGAACTCGTGATACAAGTCCCTCGTTGTTAATGCCCCATATCCTCTCTAGGAGTGGACATCACCCTGTATTGACAAGGCAAGAAAGCATCAGTTGTGTAACAGAATGAAAAGACAATAATGAAAGGCAGTGATGAAATGCAAAAATAGGCAAAGTACATGAAAGTAAAGTTTGTACCTCAACAGCGTTATAAAATAGGTGGAAGGCCCACTCCCTCAATAGAACATCCTCAGGTACGCTGCCCACAAAGTCCTCGAATCGCAGCATGCCTCCAGGAACCATCGCATGCATGCATGCGTTGAAAGTGGCCGGATCAAAGGGTCTCACCCTTAGTGGGGGCAACTCCAGCTCATGCCTTAGAGGGTGTATCTCATATGCCTCGATGTCAGCAGCAATGTCCTCCACTGCTCCACTGACCTCGTCAACTGCCGGCTCTTCAACCTCTGCGATAGGTGGAAGTATGGGTACCTCAAGAGGGGCATCGTCATGTTGAATGTCATCCGCCATGTGGAAAGTGGGTGAAAATAGTAAAAAAATGGAGAAAATGAGGAAAACATCATAGAAAACATAAAAAGTCAAAACCTAGAAGAGAGAAAATGAGAGAAAAGGTCAAAACCGGGGGAAAACTGTGTAACCCAAGAAAAACTAGAGGGAAATAAGCCCAAAGTGATGAAAAACCCAAAAAATCAATGAAAACAAATTTCAATCGGTTCAAAACGTAGAGGCTTACGGGTGTTTTGCAAATAAAGTTTGCTTGGGGGGATGGGTAATGCGAGCGAAAAGCAAATAGAGAGAGAGAGAGAGAGAGAGAAAGTACCTAGAGAGAGAGAGGGTTTTCGGTTATGTTGGTGTGTAAAAATGAGGCTTAGGTGTTGTTTTAAAGAAAACCCAAGCTGAAATGTCAATTCTGCCCCAAAACTACCACAGGTGGCCAGCAGGCTAGTTAGTTGGTGGCCGGCCAGGCAACTGCTCCAGAGCTAATTTTGCTGAGGTTTTGCCTATCCTGAGCATGGAGAGTTCTGTATTCGTCCTAGAGTGGAGAATTGCAGAAGTTGGGTTTGTTTTGGCCATAGAAAGTTCTAAAATGGGATTCTGGTGGCGCTGTTTCAAGTCTCGTTGTCACTACAAGATGAGAACGTGTCCCAATTCCAAATTTGAGCAAGTCGTATCCCTTTTGAGCATTTTGAGGAACCTCCGAGTGGTAAGTCGGAGACCATTGCAAGGTGTCATCGAACACCGCTTTATGCTTGTCTTTTCAATTCGCCTGTCTATTATATTGCATAGAACATGCATTGTATCTAATTTCGCCTATCTATTATATTGCATTAAACATGCATTGCATTGTGTTTCGTATCAATTACAATAAGTGCATTGCATTCATGGGCATTGTGCTTTTCTTTGTATCCACCCTTGTCACATGAGTGTGATTTGGCTTTTACCCCTTAACCTTGCTACGCGGAAGTGTAGCTTGGTTTGTTCTTGTACCTTGCTGTACGGAAGTGTAGCTTGGTTTGCTCTTGTACCTTGCTATGCGGAAGTTTAGCTTGGTTTGTTCTTGTACCTTGCTATGCGAAAACGTAGCTTGGTTTGTTCTTGTACCTTGCTACACGGAAGTGTAGTTAGGTTGTTTCTTGTCCTCTCTATGCAGAGTGCAGTTAGGATCACCTCTTTACGCGGAAGTGTAGTTTGGTTGTTTCTCGTAACCTCTCTACGCGAAAGTGTAGTTAGGTTGTTTCTTGTCCTCTCTACGCGGAACTGTAGTTAGGATTGTTTCTTGTTCCTCTCTACGCAAAAATGTAGTTAGGATTCCTCTCTACGCGGAAGTGTAGTTAGGATTGTTTCTTATTCTTCTCTACGTGGAAGTGTTGTGAGGATTGTTTTTTATTCCTCTAGTATGGACTGTTTCTTGTCCTCTCTACGCGGAAGTGTAGCTTGGACTGTTTCTTGTTAATCTTTCTACGCAGAAGTGTAGTTAGGATTATTTCTTGTTAACAATTTTCGTTTGTTGATTTCAGTTGTTGCATTGCATTGAATCTTATTTTCTTATTTTTTGGGCGGTATGCTCGTTTGTATTCTCAACTGTTACGTCGAATCATTTCTCATGTCGTATTTTTCCCCTAAACTACGCTAGTTTGATTCTTTGCAAAGGGATACGTAGGCAACTTTCAAGTTCAACCAATTTAATTTTTTGTTTTGATTGCTTGCCCAAGTTTTACAGCCTTGTCAAAATGGGTCGTCTTTAGGCTTTGACATTCATTCACGTCATTTCATGACTTCGAGCTCTGTCAAAGAGAGGCAACTATAAACACCCTATTTTTGACCGCCCATAAGACTTGGGTGCCTCATGTTGATCACTCGATGATGAATTTTTACATTGTACAAACACGCAATTTCTTCGGCAAGAAGCTTCGATTTTGAGTTTCAGAGCCTACAAGCCTTGCACCTCCTTTGAGCCAAAACATATTTTTTTTCAAGCCTGACCACCCAGTGACCTGCTGGCCAACAGGTGGCCGACTGGCCAGAAATTAGTGGCCAGCGGCCAAGTTTCCCGATAGAGCAGATACTTGTTGCCAGTTGTCCCTCCATGTGCACGCACTGCACCAACTGGCTCAATACAGATATTTCCAAGGTAGCAACCTGTTCTTCTATATATAGAGGACCATACCTTATGTTTTTAGGTTAGAAAAAATTACCAAAGCTCAAATTCTTGAAAATATCTCTCTATCTTGCAACCTATATACACCTTACATATACTCCCTAAACCAAATATTTAGGGCTCCTTGCTGAGGTTCTTGAGCTTAAATTTCAGCTCCTGAGGGTGAGAACTTGTTGGTTTGTGAATCAAAGAGTTGCCTCTCTTCAAGAGGTATAAGTCTAGCTTCTTTATACTACTTCTTCCGTATCTTTCCTTTCTATTTTTACACTATTTTTATGGGCTAAAACTTGTGGCTTAAAGCTATCAAGGTTAGAGGGGTTAACCACCCTTCTTTGAACCACCGTTTTTCAAAGTTATTCAGAGGCTAAATATTTGGTTTTGAGGTTCAAAAAGTGGAAGGGTTAGCCATCCCTATTTAAGTTTGGTGGTTTAAGCCTTATACACTAACCTGTTTAAGTTAATAGCCTTTATTTTCATAGGTTTCATGCATATGTTTACACTTGCAATAATCACCTCTGCAATGTCCCTCCTTTCTTTGTTTTTTTGGTTTGAGAGTCGTTTCAAGCGAGTGTTATTCAAAGTATGAAAAAGAGACCCTTCCATGCTTAATGGTTTAATCTCTTCGGAGGTTCATGTAGACACCCCATTTTTATGAGGGATCTCCCTCTTAACTTGCTTACTTGAGAAGCTTTGCAAGAGTGAGCACTATAAGAGGGAGCCTCTTCTCCTTCCATTAGGGTTACAAAAATTCAGAGAGAGCTCTGATATTAGGGTTTGAGTAATGTATCTATTCCATCTCTATATCTCCCTCTCTTGCACTCTTTGTGTGTGTTTTAGTCTTATTTTTGCACACAAACACATAGTATTACACTTTTTCTTGGTTGCTGAGGGGCCAGAGGGTTCTTCTTGGTGTTCTTGGGTGGTTTTGAACTCAAAGAACCAGCTGGAGCATTGTTAGTGAAGGAGGTCTACAAGGGTAACAACTTTACCTTTAAATCCCCCCTTTTTGCATAGCTTTTTTTGTCTACCTTACAACTATTTTTAGACTTTTCATATAACTAATAAAAGTCTTGATTTTGAGTGCTTTAAATAGTTGGTTAAGGGTGTTTTGTTGTTTGGGGTCATTTGACCCCTCTTAAGCCTTGTTAGGCCCCTTTTTTGTGCTATTTTGGTGAGCTCCGGGACCACTTTGTTTGGGCCTCCTCACCACTGAAACCTTGAGGGATTTTAGTGGTGAGGATGGTGCCTTGAGGTCCTAAGAAGGAGAGGGCCACCCCCTCTCCTTGTTGTCCTTGAAAAGGGCCATTTTTGCCTCTTGAGTGAGCATCTTATTTAGGTTCATGTTGGCCATATCTTAGCTACTATTTAGTGTTATTTTTCCATGCTATAGCACTGTTTTATGTTGGTTTAGACACACCATGCTTGCCTTGCATACATGTCGTGTAATGCCCTGAATTGGCCTTAACATGCTTTAGGCTTTGACCCTTGTTCTAGCATGATTTAGGCTTAACTTTGTGAAGTTTTTATACTTGTTTTTCCATGCTTAAGGTCTGAGGTTGGTTGTCTTAGCCATGTTTTCCATGCTTTGCATACCGTCTTTGCATATTAGCTTGTTGGATTTAAATTTGTGAACCATGAGCATGCATTACTTGCATCATTTTCAGTGGTTTGGCACCACTTACCATGCCATTTCAGTCCACTTAACATGCTTGTATGCTTGCATTTGGTGTTCCTTTAAGGCTTTAAAGAGCTTGTGTTTCATGCTCCATGCATATGCCATTGTGCTTACCTTTGGATTTAAGCCATTTAGATGCCATCTAGATGTGTTTTTTGGCTTTGTCTTAACATGCTAAAACTCTGATTTTGGTCGTTTAGTTCATGCCTTGTTTGGTTTTGCTAAGTGTAGTTCAATACCCCTTTAGCTTGCCTTGAGTTTTGGCCATGCATGCATGCTTTGCTTGCATTGATAGGTTGATTTGGCATCATCCCTCATGTGTATTTTAGAGCTTAATATGCATGCCATTTGTCCATGTTTGCATCCTCTTAAGTGTGCTTGGGAGTTGTTTCTACACATCTAAGTATTGGTCCTTGTCTGCATGTATGCTCGCATGCTATTTGGTCCTCATTCTCTTAGCAATTGGCCACTGTTTTGGGTTTAGTATAGAGCTACCTAAATTAGTTTAAGTCCGTTATCCGCATGTTGTTGCATGCTCACCTTGTGTGTTGTTGCATACTTGTGTATTGTTACATGTTTATATTGTTTGACATGTTTGCTCCATGTGTTGTTGTATGATTGAATGAAGTCACATGCTTGCTTGCATGCTTGAACATCCACATTGTATCTTGTACACTTGTCGGTTGCATTGCTTCATGCCTTGCATGCTTGTTTGCCTTGGTTGTGTGCATAGCATATGTTGCTTGCCCTCATGCTCATGTTGCATACTTAGCTCACATGCTTAGGTTGCATTTGGCATGCATGCCTTGCCTTTTGATTAACCATGGTTGAGGTTGGGCCTCTTGTTTGTTTGTATGCATTTCATTCTAATATTGAATTGCATGCTTTGGCTTCTTGGGCCATCACGCATTGAAATGCGTGATTGGTGGTCTAAGGGTCGAGGACCATCTTCCTTTGAGTCACGAACATGATAAGGAGGGTGTTGGTGCACACATTTGCTAGAAATACATTGCCATGCCTTGTTTTGCCCTCTGTTGTTGTCAAAACAGGTTCTGCAAGAAGACTTGGCCGGTCGACTACATGGAGTGCCGACCGACCAATTATTGATGGCCGAGAGCTCAACAAATGGTCGATGACCATCCGGACATGGTTAGTGGGGTTTCCACTTGGTTGGTGGTGATCCACATTGTCCATGGAACATACCTTGGGAGTTGTACAATTTTCAGAGGAGCAGAGTAGGGAAAACTGGGGCAAACTTGTGCATGGTGGTGGGTTTCCGAGCGGAACCGAGTGCGCATGCATTGGGCCCTCTTCCCGAGGCTGCTTTTACTGCTTAATTAGCTTAGTTAATTTGCTTAACTAGTTAATTGTCTATAATATTTAATTAGCTTGATAGTTAGTTAAATTGTATTATTCTTTTGGTCCCTCCGAGCGAGGGCGAATTTGTAATAATGGTGGGTGCGTGTGTGCATGTCTTCCAACCCCCACTTCTTTCTCCCTTTTACTTACCTACTTTGATGGTTAGTATTAGGGCATATTTCAATTAGCATCCTTCTGCTCGCATGTTTGCAACATTCATCTTATTGCATGCACCGGGCTCGGCGCATCATACTAACTGCATTGTATTTCAAATTCCAAGTTGAATACATGTATTGAACTGTCGCATCTCATATGCCATTCTTAGGGTAGCCGAGCCTATTCTAGTTGCATCTTTGCATGTGTTGGATTAGCCATCTTAACATGAACTAGGATCATGCATTTGATTACTAACTAGTTTCTGTTTTGGCTCAGAGTACTCGGTAAGTGCTTATGCTTTAGCATCCTTGCATGCGTGTGAGTGTTGCCATGACAGCATGCTTGCCATGAGGCTAATTGTTTATGTGATACAACTGCCTGAATGCCTGTGGGTGAAGGTTGGACTGCTTGAATTGGGACAATTCATTGAAATCTGTATTTTAGCCTACTTATGAGTAGCAAACTTCAAACCATTTTCCAAACAAACGGATATGCAATGCTTTGTTCCAAATTAGGCGATCTAGTCTATACTTGTTTTGTTGCGCGCATCACATAGTAATTCCAGGCTAATTAACCAGAATAAGAACGCATATGTTTTCAAAAACTAGATATCATGGTTAGTAAAGGCCGATCTTTGATAGGGCGAGCGGGGGTGCTCATAACTGACCTTCCCCAATCGTACCCAAGTTCCCGAGCCGAGGCAACTTTGGTGATGACGGACACGTGGCCTTAGGCAAACGAGTCAGGGTTTCCTAAATTCCCCAAAATAAAATATTCAGGTGGCGACTCTGTATCTGGCAAAGCAGTCCATATTTGGCACTTCTTTCTAAAAATCTGTTTTCCAAAACGATTTGCCGGATTTGGACTCTTTGGTTCAGATTAAGAACCGTGACAATTTGAGAGTCCTGAACTGTAGTGAACCCAATATGAACAGAACGGGACTGATCCTCCTGAGGCGTTCGGGGACGTCTACGGTTTCTGGCGACTCTGCTGGGGAGTTAGAGAACTTGACTCGAACTCATGATATCTTGTTTTGACTACACTTACGTGTTTCTTTACATTGCATGTGCATTGGTGCGCCTAGGACACCATGTTGGCCATCTGCTATTCCTGAGCGGTTTGCTGGAGGCTCGCTTTGAGAAGCGTGCCATAAGGCTGACCGGTTACGGGCTCTGCCAATGTGGGAACACAAACCCCAATTTTACCGGGGCACCCTTTTTTACCATTCGACCTAGTGCATATTTGGAAACCATAGTGACCATTCCAAGCTTGGACAGGCTGCTTACCCGATTTTAGGTTGTTTGAAACCACTGCGTGCGTAGTGAAACCCTAGCTCCTAACAAAATAGGACAGGGAAACCCTACCCCTCCATAGGGGTGTTTTGGCTCTTGCTTGCTTGTTATGTGCTTTTAGAGTGTGTCTCTACAGGTCGCATATATCAGTTTACAAGTCGGGGTATCAGGCCAGCGGGCATCAAAATGTGAAGAATCAGTTTTACCCGAGGGTATCAGATTTGGGGCAAAATTTTGGGGGCAGAATTCAGTAGAGGGCACAGTTATCCTACTATGCTTGTATCTGTTTTGGTGAAGTTGAGCTGAGGTGCTGTATGTTTTCTCTTTTGCTAGGTAGTCCTGGAACCATAGCTTCAGAAGGCTCCGATTTCTCCCGGGTACATTGGACTAGTGCTGATAGACTTTGTTAGGTCAGAGATTTAATTCAAGGGCAACCAGTGTTCTTTGGCCGAGGCAAGGCAAAGAAAGGCCAGTCAAGGCTTACTGGTTCATCTGATCCGTCAGTCGCCAATCACATCACCTTTGTTCAGACTCAGCAGACCGTGATGGCACAGGGTTCGGAAGAATTTGTGGCCGTGATAGCAGCGTTAAATCAGGGAACTGCCATGCAGGCTGAGACCAGTATTGAAACGCAGTGCCCATCTAGGGCATCTGCCTCACATCCAGCTTTGGGACCCCAGCCAAACTTTGACCCACTTCCGCCAGCTGAAGATTCACAGGGTCCAGATCCTCGAGAAGGGGTGGCCCAAGCCCGAGTTGTCAGATCCCTAGTGCAGCCTAATGAGAGGCTTTATCCCCTTGACGTTAATGAGCTCGATCTGACTGCAGTGAAAATTGCGAACCTTGAGAAGCAATTCAAAAGGGCACAGGGCCTTAACTCCATTCCCGATATTAAGGATGGGCACACCGAGGCTGCCGTATGGCTCCCAGACAGATTCAAAATGCCACATATTGACCGTTTTGACGGGTCTGAAGATCTAATGGTACATATCCGACTTTTCTTGGATGTCCTGAAGCTGATGGGTCTGACTAAGCCACAGAAACTCTCTCTGTATGGAAGAACCCTGTCGGGTGTAGCAGCCACTTGGTGCGCTAAGTTGGAAGATAAAGTGAAGCAAAACTGGGAAGAACTGGCTGAGGCCTTTGTTGATCAGTATTCTTACAATACCCAAGTTGAAATGACCATGCAAGAGCTTGAAACAACCCGCCAAAACCCAACAGAGCCTTTTGTGGAATTTGTTGCGAGATGGAGAGCAAAGGCAGCACAGATGACAGATCGCCGCCCTTCTAAGAGGGATCAAGTGCAGATGATGGTGCGAAACCTCGAACATGATATGTTGCAAAAGTTGATAGTTGCTCCGCTATTTACTTTCAAAAGTTTGCATGAACTAGGGGTTCAGATCGAGAATGCATTCAACAGTGGGATCATTCCTAGAACAAGTGAACCGACAAGGAGGGTGATTTCAGGGAGTACCAATGCTGGTAGTAGCACTATTCCCAAACCCGCAGAAATCAATACAGTCGCCACAGCCAAACCTTTTGCCAATCCAAGCCTACAAACCGTCGGCTCAGCCCAAGCCCAGGGCAGAACTTTCACCCATCTCTATATGAGCCTGACTAGCGCACTAAAAGTCCTGATGGAAAGAGGGCATCTCATACCCCTCAATCCTCAACCTCTTCCTAACCCACTCCCAGCCAGACATAACCCCTCCAAGTACTATGTGTACCATCAGCAGCGCGGTCATGGCACCGACCGTTGCTACCACCTTCGTTATGAGATCCAAAATCTCATCGACAACCGGACGATAGCTTCACCTTCAGCCCCCAATGACCAAATACCTCATCCACATCTCAACCTAATCCACACACTGGCCATCCCTTACGACCCCAGCGTATACATCACCCCAGCCCATTTACCTAAACCGGAGGTGTTCATTCCAGTCAGCACGGACTTATGTATGATGGATGCACCTGGACTCCAATCATCTCAAACCCATGAGCCCACTACTTCTGAGCTGATAAAAATGATTGAAGACCTTTAGAGAACTGTGGCAGATCTGGCCTTTGGGGTTTTGGTCCCATCATCGACCACATCACGTACCAGGGAATTCATATCTAAAGGCTCTCCAACCTTGGAACGGGCTACATTTGAAGAAGGCCAATCCCTTGGCAAAGTGGAAGCCAGTGGAAAGAACAAGGTAGGGGTAGACATGGATCCTCATGAACACCTTTCGTGGGCTGCTGAGGCTTTGAAAGCCGAAGGGTTGGACAAACAACAAGTGATTGCAGTCGTTACAAAGGTTATGGATGACACTTTCACTACTCAAGTTAAGAGCAGTTTGAATTAAGGGGCAAGCCGGGAGAAGGGCCGTTGTACCAGGAATGTTCCTTTCAGCTCTAAACCCTTGCTCGGAAGATATCAGCAAACCCAGTCAGCGCCTACCAATCCCTTTGCTGGTGCATCCAGCAAAACTCCACAAACCTCAAAACATCCACCTCGAGGCCAGAGGGTGTTCGCACCACTGTACATGTCTCTATCAGCAGCCCTGAGGGTCCTGATTAGAGAGGGGGATCTGAAACCCCTGAAGCCGCGACCACTGCCAGATAAACTTCCTCCCTCCCATGATCCGGCCAAGTACTGTGCCTTTCATCACCAAGTCGGCCATGTCACTGATAATTGTTTCTGTCTTCGCCACGAAATACAAGATCTGATTGACAATAAGGTCATTGTCGCACCAACTCAGCAAAGTCTATTATCATTGGATCAGTGAACCTGGGGATAATGTGATGCGATCGGGGGATGAACCACCTACGGGCAGCGCTCAGTTTACTTCAGATTTGGCGTATGGCACGCACAGTTTTGAGCAATGTGCGAACACTAGTTTTTGTACTTTCTGACTTGGGTATTAGGTCAGTTTTGTTGTTTTGTATATGGTCAGTCTTTTTGTACTGAGTCGGTCAGGTCTGTCTTGTTGTATCGAGTCAGTCCTGTTGCGTTGGAGTTGGGTGATTCCGAGGGTGTTACCTCGGACATTACTACCTTGTTTTGTGTTTGTCTTTTTGCTTTCTTTCGAGTCTGTTTCTGTCGTGGAGCCAGTTATGCTAACAGGTTTGAATGAATAGCAGTAATTCACACACTCTTGTGTTTGCTTCTGCCGTGTGCCAGTTGTGCCAAAAATCCTAAATGAGATGGCAGTATTTGACTAGAAGCTGTGTCTTTTCGGTGCCTTGAATTCATTGCATCGACCTAATTTTTCCAAAACGTTTTTTTTGAAACATTGTGATAAAAACGAAGATGAAGGAATTCCTCGGGTTTTGCAAAATTTGATCAATTGAGAGAAAGAGAGGCATGCTAAGCCCTTAATGATCGAGATCATGCTTGTTAATGTGAGTATTGAGAAGGATCCTGACTTCATCCAAATTGGTTCCGTACTGTCTTCAGCGCGAGCGATTTGTCACTTTCTTAAAAGATTTCAAAAAAAATGTTTTGCGCGGTCCTACGAAGACCTCTGTGGAATCGCTCTTGAGATTGTGCAGCTTAGGATCGCTCTTAGCCTCAAGACTTGAGCCCTTGTTTTAAAACCTTGAACCACAATTCGGAGTGTTCAACGATCGACCACCAAGAGAGGCATGTGTGGCCAGATTGGAAGCAGCCCTCGAACAAGAGGCACCAGAGTCAGATCAAGAAGATCAGATCTCATCAGAAGAAGCTTGCAAAGCTAGATCAGGAACACCCCTCGAACTAGGGGGCGAAAGATGTCAGATTGTGCTCAAAGAGCCGAAGATGGATCATTCTACAAATCAACAAAGATCGGCAAGAATGCCAAATCCCAGAAGGGAGGAAAGACAAAGGTATTGCTGAAGGACAACCGAGTTCCTATCTATAACACTAGGGTCAAATTCAACCCTCATTGGATGGACTCCTGCATCGTCAGCGAACAACAACCGTTCTCCTAGATTCAGATGACTTCAGGATCTCAAACCATTCAACATGGACAAAGCTACACTTTTACCCTTGAGAGGCTCGCTGGGCCGAAAACCCGGAAGGGCGACCTAGGCAAAAGTTAGAGCAAGAAAAAGAAGAAAAAGAAAAAAAAAAGAAGAAAAGAAATGAAAAGAATTGAAAAGAATTGAAAAGAAAAGAAGAACAAAGCTCACAAGGTTGAAAACCCAGAAAGGGCGGCCTTGGCAAAAGTTAGAGCATGAAATGAGAGGTTAATACCCGAGTGTACCTTAACCCCGAACTACGTAAGGCTTGATTCCCATCTTTGGGATACGTAGGCAACTTCATTCTGAAGTCCAACCATAAAACACTTCAAATTCGACTGTGTCCATGTGATGGTTCTGGTCATCTTTGTCTTCTCTGTATCCGAGAATTCGGTTGTGATCGTCACTCTGAGGACTGATTACAATGCGCTGCGGTGCTATCCAAACAAGGGGCAACTTTCCGTTGCCATACAGTGTGCTGCGGTGCCACTCAAACAAGGGGCAACTTTCCGTTGCCATGCAGTGTCCTTCAGACAAGGGGCAATTTTCCTTCGGATCTGAAGTTGCGCATCTCAAGAGTAGGTTCCATGCTCGTTAAGCATTGACCATTTGCAAAAATAGTTTTTGAGAATTTTTACTGGGGTTGACTATTTTCTCGAAAATTATTCCATTTTTTTCCAAAACTGGACCACTTCTTGGACCCAAAAAGGAAAATTTTTAGTGCTCATAACCTAACTTGCATGATTTTCAAATCAAAAATCGAACAAGTATGTTAATCTAACTCTCGTATTGGTCAAAATTGTTTTAGTAGAAAGCAAAAACAAAAAATGGTCAAAATGATGAAATAGGGGCACAGTTGAGTCAGGTGTTCTGTCTTTCTCCCGTTGTCAACATACTTGCCAGAAAGGGCACTCTACTTGCCGAAAGGGCACCGCATTCACCAGAAAAGGGCACCACTGAAGCTGACCGCAGAAAGGCTGAAAGCTCTCTCATCCTCCAAGCAACAAGGTATCAAGCCAAGTGCGAAGCACGAACCGGAATGGGACAAGATATTCCACTCCCTTATATGGATAGATCTGATCACGTCCAAACTCCCCAGCAAAGCATCGTCAACCGACGTCAGCTGCAGATTTGCTACACACCCAATTGTAGCGCAGCCCCTCTGTAGAAGAAACTCACTGTTGTGAACAAGAAGAAGAATCTAGCGGAATGCTAGGGGCAAGAGCCCACAACTTTCTGTTTATCCATCAACCACCTAGGGGAGGGACAAAAAATGAGAGATAGAAGAATAGAGAGATGTGCGCTGAGAGAAAAAGCGAGAAAAGGGTTTTGAGAGAAAAAAAGAGCCTGAGTGCCAGAGTGATATGAGAATCACAAATGAGAGAGGATGGGAAACAATACCCGGAGAAACTGGCTCCTCGTGTACTAAGAGGTCTCTCATCATTGTAACGTGTCTGTGTGTCATGTCTTTTTGTTTTATCTCGATTCTTGTTTTGTGTCATCTCGAGTGTTACTCGATGTGTTTAGGTTGTTTACCTTTTGTTTTCCGTTGTTGAGTCGTAGTGCACTATGTTCAGTCATAGACTCAATACCCGGTCGAGAACTCATTCTCAATTTCAAAAATGAATCGTTTTGTGCTCAGAGTGCTGTGCCATTCTCCACATTTGTGCAAAACAAGATTTGTTCTTTTATAAAACCGCAGGGTTCAACCCAGGTCATATGAGAACAGTAAAACCAGGACCTATCTGAAGCTATATAAGTTCCAGACTGCAAAGCAAAAGGAAAGAGGGAAAATCGGAGCATCTGAGTTTGTTTCAAATTCCATGATTGTATTCCAGATGCACCTCCTCAGGCCTTGTTAATGCTACCGAAGTATGAGTGCGCCTCTACCTCAAGTTTAAGCCTGCTTCAAGTCAGAATGGCAATTAAAGCGGCAGCAGATGTTATCTCTCGCCAATATGAACAGGGTGTGCCCTTTTTGAGCTGAGTGTGTTACAAAGCCCTCCGAGAGATAAGTCAGAGGCACCAGAGTACATGTTTTATGTCCCTCTATTGCATAGAATATGCACTTTCATAGACACTTCTGTTACATGTGTGCCGCGCATCGTTATGATTCATGCATAGAATATGCTTGTTTTCAATTTTTGCATAGAAT
The DNA here is from genome assembly GCF_004153795.1 of Camellia sinensis. Classification (NCBI taxonomy): domain Eukaryota; kingdom Viridiplantae; phylum Streptophyta; class Magnoliopsida; order Ericales; family Theaceae; genus Camellia; species Camellia sinensis. The sequence goes on along the minus strand of NW_021025275.1, from coordinate 256,780 downwards.
ATGCTTTGTTCGTCTCATGCATAGAATATGCTTTCAATATTGCATCGAACGTGCTTTCAAAAGTTTCATAGAGTATGCTTGCTTCATGCATAGAAAGTGTCCCCATACTTGCATAGAAAATGCTCGTATCTTTTGCATAGAAAATGCACTCTTCCATACTTCCATAGAAAATGCACCTCATTTGCATAGAACATGCATTCACTCGCATTGTCTTGTGCACTTACACTTTGTATCTTATTTGCACTGTCTTGTGCATCTTGTGGTTGTGTTTCACTTGTGCTTTCTTGCGCATCGCACTGTTTTGTGCAGTTTAATCACTCGCGCTGTTTAGCATATCGCATTATCTTGTGCATTTCAAATCACTCGCGCTGTTTAGCGTATCGCACTGTCTTGTGCATTTCAAATCACTCGCGCTGTTTAGCGTATCGCACTGTCTTGTGCATTTCAAATCACTCGCGTTGTTTAGCGTATCACACTGTCTTGTGCATTTCAAATCACTCGCACTTTCTTGCGCATCGCACTGTTTTGTGCAGTTTACACTCGTGCTCTTGCGCATCGCATTGTTTTGTGCATTTCATTATGTGCTCTCGTCTTGCATAGAAAATGTTTGTAGCACTTGTTAGTGCATTACTCGCGCTTTCTTGCGCACTTTACCTGCACTTGTTAGTGCATTGCTCGCGCTTTCCTGCGTACTTTACCTGCACTTGTTTGTGCATTGCATCGCGCTATCTTGCGCACTTTACCTGTACTTGTTAGTACATTGCATCGCACTGTTTTGTGCATTTAATCTGCATTGCACTGTCTTGTGCACATGTATAGCACTGTTTTGTGCATTCACTCTTGCATCGCACTGTTAGCACTGTCTTGTGCATTTTAACCTGCATCTTATTGTTTTGTGCATTCGCTCTCCACTCGCACTGTCTTGTGCACTCCTCTGGTCTAGGAGACCTTAAATCCTCTGGTCTAGGAGACTTTAAATCTTACATCTCTACTTCGCACTGTCTTGTGCACTCTTTGGTCTAGGAGACCTTAAATCCTCTAAAGGTGCAATTCCTTTAGTGTTTGTCGTGCCCAAACGACTTCCGGTGGTCTGATATAGCCAGCTGCCTGTGTTTGCGGTGAGTTCCTAGGAGACCAACTGAGACGGTGGAAACTAGAGTTTGAATGGCTCATGCCTAGAACACAAAGGTTCGGGATTTCCGAGACTAAAGTCTGGTTTAAATACCCAGGGGTATATCCTCGGCTTGAAATCTGTATGGCAGCCCCATAGATTGAGATAGCATCTGTATGCACCTCAATTCTGGATACTGATCCAACCTAGTCCGTCACCATGTTGGAGAATAGGGAAAGCTGCAGCCATAGCCAAGGAGAAAAGTAGTACCTGCAGTTTAACCAAGAAGAATGAGAAGGTCCCCAGCAGCATGAGGTAGGTCATTGCCAATTGCCCCTATAAGGTACCTTCGCTTTCTAGCTATTACATTGTATTTTTTACATTGCATTGCATGGCGTAAATCCCCAATTATCAAACCGGCTTCGCGTAGCGTATAAGTCCAATTTTCAAACCGGCTTCGCGTAGCGTATAAGTCCAATTTTCAAACCGGCTTCGCGTAGCGTATAAGTCCAATTTTCAGACTGGCTTCGCATAGCGTATAAGTCCAATTATCAAAGTCTTCCTGCATATCATTTGCATCCTGCCCTTGAACTATGCTGGTTTGATTCCTTGCAAAGGGATACGTAGGCAGCCTGCGGGCACAACCATTTATTTATCGGTATTTTGTTTGTTTGTCCAAGTCTTTGGCCTTGTCAAAAATGGGTCGTCTCTGGGCTTTAACACTCACTCCCGTCATTCTTATGACTTTCGAGTTCTGTCAAAGAAGGGCAACTGTAGACACCCCATTTTTGACCGTCCTCAAGACTTGGACATCACTATTTGAACACTCGGTGATCATCCTTGTTTGTGTTCGTCTTGAGTTCCCGGAGGTCTCGGCTACGCGCCTTGCCTCAGGATCTCTCAACTCGACTGTTTTGTGTTTGGTTTCACACCAAACACTTGTGTTTTTGCTTTGGAGGGCAGGGAATGGCTTGTTGGCCATCCCCACACTCCACCGGCCATGGCTTGAGGCCACAGGCTGTGTTTTGTTGCTATCGGCCAGATGTTTGGCCGACCAGCACTCTAGATGGTCGACCAGCCATCTATTTTGGTCAAATTGCATTTTTGGCTGGCCGACTACTGTTCATCTGCTTTTGCAGATATTTTTTATGCTAGTTGTGCTAGCTGACATACACTTTACTCCCTTTCATACACGTGTATGGAGGGATCTCCCTCTTGACTAGCTTACTTGAGAAGCTTTGCAAGAGTGAGCTCTATAAGAGGGAGCCTCTTCTCCCTCCATTAGGGTTACAAAAATTCAGAGAGAGCTCTGATATTAGGGTTTGAGTAGTGTATCTATTCCATCTCTATATCTCCCTCTCTTGCACTCTTTGTGTGTGTTTTAGTCTTATTTTTGCACACAAACACATAGTATTACACCTTCTCTTGGTTGCTGAGGGGCCAGAGGGTTCTTCTTGGTGTTCTTAGGTGGTTTTGAACTCAAAGAACCAGCTGGAGCATTGTTTGTGAAGGAGGTCTACAAGGGTAACAACTTTACCTTTAAACCCTCCCTTTTTGCATAGCTTTTTTGTCTACCTTACAACTGTTTTTAGACTTTGCATATAACTAATAAAAGTCTTGATTTTGAGTGCTTTAAATAGTTGGTTAAGGGTGTTTTGTTGTTTGGGGTCATTTGACCCCTCTTAAGCCTTGTTAGGCCCCTTTTTTGTGCTATTTTGGTGAGCTCCGGGACCACTTTGTTTGGGCCTCCTCACCACTGAAACCTTGAGGGATTTCAGTGGTGAGGATGGTGCCTTGAGGTCCTAAGAAGGAGAGGGCCACCCCCTCTCCTTGTTGTCCTTGAAAAGGGCCATTTTGCCTCTTGAGTGAGCATCTTATTTAGGTTCATGTTGGCCATATCTTAGCTGCTATTTAGTGTTATTTTTCCATTCTATAGCGCTGTTTTTTGTTGGTTTAGACACACCATGCTTTCCTTGCATACATGTCTTGTAATGCCATGAATTGGCCTTAACATGCTTTAGGCTTTGACCCTTGTTCTAGCATGATTTAGGCTTAGCTTTGTGAAGTTTTTATACTTGTTTTTCCATGCTTAAGGTCTGAGGTTGGTTGTCTTAGCCATGTTTTCCATGCTTTGCATACCGTCTTTGCATATTAGCTTGTTGGCTTTAAATTTGTGAACCATGAGCATGCATTACTTGCATCATTTTCAGTGGTTTGGCACCACTTACCATGCCATTTCTGTCACGCCCCTAACTTGCCCCTAAAAGTTTGGGCATGACCTGAACAGAAGATGACACTTAACCTGGTTCCATAGAGGGGCCTGCCTGGAAGCTATAAAATATAATTGATAAAAACCGGAAAGTATGACGTCCATTGAGCTACTAAGTCGTGCCAGGATCAACACATTTCACAGGACAAGTACATCAAAAGCCAAAGTACACTTAAGAGTTAGTTATTTACAGACATATACAGAACTAACCCCGAGATGGGGTATGTAACAAAGTCCTTAAGTACATAACAACTTAAGCCAATATCAAAAGTGTGAGTCATCATCTAACAACTTCACAAAAGTAGGGTCCCGACCCCAAGCTTGGCTTTGCCTAGGCTGACAAAAGTATGACGATGCCGAGCTAAGATCGACCTCCTGGTTGATTACCTACAGAAACAGACATAACATAGGGTGAGCCAAGCTCAGTGAATAATAGTACTAATATGCTAGTAAATATATTTAATGTTGTAATCATGCCACTAGTCTGTCTCTGTACGGCTTGTAGGGACAACATAATCGGTTTATAATTGTCACAATGTGGCCCCTGGCCTAAGAATTTCACACGTTCGGGAAGAGTTCTTGGGTTCACAACTTACAATTCCTCACATAAACTTTTGGTTCTGTTCAATACACAAGCTCACAATAGTGACATTCATATTTCACACATCGGCCCTTGGCCTCATAATTTCTTTATTCACAAATGGCTCTTGGCCTCATTAGTTCACAATTCACAATTGACCATTGGTCACGTAGAGTAGGGTCCCGACCCCAAGCTTGGCTGTGCCTAGGCTGACAAAAGTATGACGATGCCGAGCTAAGATCGACCTCCTGGTTGATTACCTACAGAAACAGACATAACATAGGGTGAGCCAAGCTCAGTGAATAATAGTACTAATATGCTAGTAAATATATTTAATGCTGTAATCATGCCATTAGTCTGTCTCTGTACGGCTTGTAGGGACAACATAATCGGTTTATAATTGTCACAATGTGGCCCCTGGCCTAAGAATTTCACACGTTCGGGAAGAGTTCTTGGGTTCACAATTTACAATTCCTCACATAAACTTTTGGTTCTGTTCAATCCACAAGCTCACAATAGTGACATTCATAATGTCAAGATATAACGTCAGTATATCATACGATGATACTTTCTACAAGGTCACAACGTCATTAATTATAAATACTGAGTAGGGATACATTGAAGCACTATTACTCACCGTGTTGTGGCGGTGCACTTCCTTTTGAGGTGTTTCCTACACACATGAACATATAAAAGATTACATTAGCCCCTTTTTCTTGTTAAACTAACATTCGGTTCACTTACTTTGATTAAATTAACAAACATTCAAATAATATAAATTGCAGGTTTTGACCACATTAGAGGACCCAACACGCAAAACGGAGCGTCCCAACTTTTCTGCCTTGAGCCGCACGTGCGGCTAGGATCTCCCGCACGTGCGGCACACCTCCCGCACGTGCGGCATTGAGGCCCCACACGTGCTTTTTTTGCAGTGTTGAAGCCCGGAATTTTGCCATTTTCCCGCACGTGCGGCAGTGACTCCCGCACGTGCGGCTGAGGTTCCCGCACGTGCGGCCTTAGGCCCCGCACGTGCGGCGATTCTGCACTAAAGGTCCGAAATTTTTGCACAATTTTCTTCTTCTTATAGACATGTTTAGGCCTCAAAAATTTAGCTTTAAATTACCAATATACAAGCTCAAAGCATGTAATTACATGTGAACAAGGATCAAATTACATCTTTCATTTGAGTAAAACAAATCAAATCATAAATTCACAACTTAAATTTACTCTAATTCACAAGATTTCTATTTGTTCTCACATCTCAACTCATAACACAAATGCATATCACATACTTGAAGTTAAACAAGTCAAGTGAAGACATAGTCAAATTGAGTCAAAACATGCAAGGTAAGGTCACATTTACTCTTCATACTCACAACACCACAATTCCAACTCTTAGGAACAAGATCATAGGAACATCTTCACATAAATTATGACAAGAAGGGGTGTGGATAGAAATTAGACAAACATATACATACCTTAAACCCAAATCTCAACCTTGTAAGTTTGTCAAAATAACCAAGATCATATATATGTACATCCATAAGGAGAGAATAAGACAAAAATCGATCGTTTACATGTCCGAAATTGAAATTTCACGGAAGTGCTTAATATTACTTAAAAATTATGCTGATTCCAAATATATGTTCAATTTTGGTTTATTAAGCTGCTAAGGCCCTCAATTTCTACTTTATCATTCGAGTAAGAACAGATACATTTCTTTCCTAACAGATAGAGTTCCTTCCACAAGGCATTATAACATAGTTACTTGCCCTCATTCCCTTATACAGCTTCATCTTAGTCATTTAATAGCACAGAATAAAAAACTAACATATATCACAAGCACATATGAGGGTCGGGTCGTTACAATTTCAGTCCACTTAACATGCTTGTATGCTTGCATTTGGTGTTCCTTTAAGGCTTTAAAGAGCTTGTGTTTCATGCTCCATGCATATGCCATTGTGCTTACCTTTGGATTTAAGCCATTTAGATGCCATCTAGATGTGTTTTTTGGCTTTGTCTTAACATGCTAAAACTCTGATTTTGGTCGTTTAGTTCATGCCTTGTTTGGTTTTGCTAAGTGTAGTTCAATACCCCTTTAGCTTGCCTTGAGTTTTGGCCATGCTTGCATGCTTTGCTTGCATTGATAGGTTGATTTGGCATCATCCCTCATGTGTATTTCAGAGCTTAATATGCATGCCATTTGTCCATGTTTGCATCCTCTTAAGTGTGCTTGAGAGTTGTTTCTACACGTCTAAGTATTGGTCCTTGTGTGCATGTATGCTCGCATGCTATTTGGTCCTCATTCTCTTAGCAATTGGCCACTGTTTTAGGCTTAGTATAGAGCTGCCTAAATTAGTTTAAGTCCATTATCTGCATGTTGTTGCATGCTCACCTTGTGTGTTGTTGTATACTTGTGTGTTGTTACATGTTTAGATTGTTTAACATGTTTGCTCCATGTGTTGTTGCATGATTGAACGAAGTCACATGCTTGCTTGCATGCTTGAACATCCACATTGTATCTTGTACACTTGTCGGTCGCATTGCTTCATGCCTTGCATGCTTATTTGCCTAGGTTGTGTGCCTAGCATATGTTGCTTGCCCTCATGCTCATTGTAGACACCCCATTTTTGACCGTCCTCAAGACTTGGACGTCACCGTTTGAACACTCGGTGATCATCCATGATCGTGTTCGTTCAGAGTTCCCGGAGGTCTCGGCTCGCACGCCCTGCCTCAGGATCTCCGAACCTAACCGTTTAGTGTCTGGTTTTGCACCGAACACTTGTGTTTTGCCTTGAAAGGGGCAGGGAATGCCTTATGAGGCATCCCCGCACACCACCGGCCGTGGCTGGAAGCCACCGGATGGTCTTTCTCTTCCATCGGCACTTTTGTTTGCCGGTCGGCACACTTTATTGCCGGTCGGCATAATATGTTGCCGGTCGGCACTGTTTTTTGCCGAAATAGCATTTTTGGGCAGCCGACCACTGTTCATCCACTTTATGGAGATATTTTATGCCAGCTGTGATAGCTGGCACCAACTCTCCCCCCCTCCATACACGTGTATGGAGGGATTTCCCTCTAGCCAAGCTTGTTGTATAAGCTTTGCAAGAGGGAGTCCTATAAGAGAGGGGCTTTCCTCTTGGTTCTAGGTTAGAAAGTTAGAAGCAAAAACCAGCCTTTAGAGATATAGATACATATTATCTCTATACCTCTCTCTCTCTCCCTTCTTGTGTGTGTTTCTTAGCTCAAAAGGTGGTTTTTACCTTACTTTTGCACCATTACACACACCATTACACCTTATTTCGAGATTGAGGGACTTGGGGGGTTGTTTCTTGAGTTTTTGGACTGGTTTTGATCAAAAGAAGAGGGCTAGACCATTTGTTCTTCAAGGGTTCTTCAAGGGTGAGCATCTTGCTTTTTATTCCCCAAACTTGCAATAGTTTTCTACCTATCTTGCTTGCTGTTTTAGCTCTTGTGTATAACATGAAAAAAGCTTATATTTTCCTGCTCTAGCACTTTCATTAAGGTCACTTTGTGGTTTGAGTACAAACTCACCCTTATAGGCCTTGTTTGGTCTATTTTGGTGCCTCTTTGATAAGGTTTTGTTCACTTCAGCATTTTGATCTTTTCATCACTAAAAACCAGTTCATTTTTGGTGTTTAAAAAGTTGGTTTGAAGTCTTGCATAGGGGAGGGACACCCCTCTCCCTTCATGGTTTGTTTCCTTGCTTATTGAGCCCAAAAGGGTAGCATGTGTGCTTGATTTTTTTGGGCTCAAAAGGGTAGCATGTGTGCTTGATGTCTCTTAGCTTCATTTCAGCATTTTTTTTTAGGCATTTTAGGTCATATATAACCTCTGTTTCTGGTTGGATTTGGGCCTCCTTGTATGCTTGTAATACTTGCTTTGTATTGCTCCATCTTGCTTAGAAATACATCTCATGATTAGGCCATGATCCTTGAGTAAGTTGGCTTAGTTCCATGAAGTTCTTAGTGATGTTTTTACATGCTTAAGGTTTATTTGTTATCCATTTAGTCATACTTGACATGTTTGTTAGGGTTGCTTTGTATTTTAGCTTAAAAGCTTTGAGCATGTTGACCTCTAACATGTATGTTTGTGATTATCCGCATGATTTAACATCATCTAAGGACCACATTTTAGTCCAAGAAGCATGCTTGTATGTGTGCATGCATGGCCTCTTTCATGCCTTGAAGGTGTGTCCTCTTATGCCTAAGAATGAGCCTTAGTGCATATGCTTCATGGGAGATATTTTAGCTGCCATATTAGGAGTTTTTGGGGTCCTATTTTGCATGCAAAAGCTCTGTTTTTACTTGTTTTGATCATGCCATGAGTGGTCATGTTAATGAGGGTGAAATGTTTCCTTTTTGTGCCTTAACTTTGGGACCATAAGTTTGCTTGTTAACATGAGTTGATTGTCTATCATTTTGAGCACTTTTGGCCACTGTTTTGAGAAGGGTGAGGGCCTGCCCCTTTGCCACTTTAAGCCCTCTTGCATGCTTGCTCCATGTTTGTTGCATATTTGTTCCATTAAGCTTTGTAGCACATCAATCCCATGGTCAATTTGGTCCATGTTTGCATCATGTTTGTACCTTGTATGCTTGGTATTATACATTTGTCATGTTGGTTGCATAATGCTTGTTGTGCTTTACATCTTGGTGGCATGATACATTCGAGCCTTGTTGAGCATTACATGCATTGCATTTACTTGGTTTGGGGTTTCAAACTAAGTGTGGGAATCAAGGACCATTCATACTTCAAGTGATGCAATGTGCCTCGATTCCCGGTCATCGGGACCTTTGACTCCCACTTGATAAGGCCCCGGTTTTCATGTTGTTTGTTGCATACATCTTCATATCAAATGGCAAATTCGATCCTTTGACCCGCCATGTACCATTGATGGTTCAAGGATCGAAAGTCACGCTTCTTTGAGTTCAAAATATGATAAGAAGTATGACCATGCTCACATGTGTCTAAAAACTCCATGCCATGCACTGTCTGTTCTCTGTTTGCTGTCAAATTGTCTTCTGCAGGAAGTTTCTGCCGACCGGCAGAATTTAGTGCCGACCAGCACTATCCGGAGTGCCGATGAATCCAATAAAGTGCCGATGGTAATTGTGAAGTGCCGGTGGAAATTCTGTCCGGCCGGTGGTGCTCTGCAAGACGCAAGGAGCTTGCTCCAGTACTTTGACAATTTTCAGAAAGACAAAGCAGTACAAACAGAGGCGACAGGAGTACCGTACGGGTTTTTCGGGCAGGACGGATTCGAGCATGCATCATTCGCGCATCCCGAGGCAGAGGCTGCGGCTACCCTTTTCTTTCCTTCGCCACCTTTCCCTTAAATTAAATTAGATTATTTTGTAATAATTTTATTTGTTCATTATTTTGGGACTGTAATATTAATTCGAACCCTCTGAGTGAGGGTAAACATGTAATAAGTGTGGGTGAGTGTGTGTATGTCTTCCAATCCCCATTTCTTTCTTCCCTTTTATTTACCTGCTTATGATGGTAGACTAGGGCATTTTTGAAATTAGCATACCTTATGATGTGCATGCATGCATTCATGCATCTGTTGACATGCACCGGGCTCGATACATCATACTAACCGCATTCGTATTTTCAAATTCCAAAATTGAATACATGAATCAGTTGGTTGCATATCGTATGCCATATTTAGGTTAACCGAGCCTAACTAAAATTGCATCTTGTATGTGTTGCATTAGGCAAAATAACATGAACTAGGACACGCACATTTGCTAACTAGTTTTTGTTTTGGCACGGAGTACAATGTAAGTGGTTATGCTTTAGCATCCAACATGCGTGTGAATGTTGCCATAATAGTATGCTTGCCATGCGGCTAAGTGTTTACATGAGATAAATTGCTTGAATGCCTGTGGGTGGAGGTCAATTGCTTAAATTGGGATAGTGCGTTAAAGCTTATTTTGTTTTTAAGCCCACCGGATAGTGGCAAAACCGTCTTTTCAAAAACCCACTTGAGGGTGGCAAAATCTGCGTTTTAGCCTACTTGCGAGTAGCAAACCATTTTCCAAAACGAACATGGAATGTTTTGTTCCAATTTGGGCAATTTGGTCTATACTTGTTTGCTGCGGCGCATAAACATAGTAATCCTAGGCTAATAATTGGAATAAGAACACATAACGTTTTCAAAACTGGATATCACGGTTTAGTAGAGGCCGGTCTTCGGACCGGGCGAAAGGGGGTGCTCATGCTGACCTTCCCCGATCGCACCCAAGCTCCCGAGCCGAGACAACTCCGGTGATGAACGGCCATGTGGCCTTCGGCACCGAGTCAGGGTTTCCTAAATTTCCCCATTTTAAAATATTTAGGTGGCGACTCTGTATCTGGCAAAGCAGTCCATGTTTGGCACTACTTTTTCAAAAAAAATCTATTTCTCAAAACGATTTGCCAGATTTGGACTCTTTGGTTCAGACTTAGAACCGTGACTGACAAAATCGAGTCCGAACTGTAGCGAGGCCCACGCGGGCTTGTTACACTCATGTCGCATACTTAGCTCACATGCTTAGGTTGCATTTGGCATGCATGCCTTGCCTTTTGATTAACCATGATTGAGGTTGGGCCTCTTGTTTGTTTGTATGCATTTCATTCTAATATTGAATTGCATGCTTTGGCTTCTTGGGGCATCATGCATTGAAATGCGCGATTGGTGGTCCGAGGGTCGAGGACCATCCTCCTTTGAGTCACGAACATGATAAGGAGGGTGTTGGTACACACATTTGCTAGAAATACATTGCCATGCCTTGTTTTGCCCTCTGTTGCTGTCAAAACAGGTTCTGCAAGAAGACTTGGCCGGTCGACTACATGGAGTGCCGACCGACCAATTATTGATGGCCGAGAGCTCAACAAATGGTCGATGACCATCCAGACATGGTCGGTGCGGTTTCCACTTGGTCGGTGGTGATCCACAGTGTCCATGGAACATACCTTGGGAGTTGTACAATTTTCAGAGGAGCAAAGCAGGGAAAACAGAGGCAAACTTGTGCATGGTGGTGGGTTTCTGAGCGGAACCAAGCGCACATGCATTGGGCCCTCTTCCCGAGGCTACTTTTACTGCTTAATTAGCTTAGTTAATTTGTTTAACTAGTTAATTGTCTGTAATATTTAATTAGCTTGATAGTTAGTTAAATTGTATTATTCTTTTGGTCCCTCCGAGCGAGGGCGAATTTGTAATAAGTGTGGGTGCGTATGTGCATGTCTTCCAACCCCCACTTCTTTCTCCCTTTTACTTACCTGCTTTGATGGTTAGTATTAGGGCATATTTCAATTAGCATCCTTATGCTCGTATGTTTGCATCATTCATCTGTATTGCATGCACCGGGCTCGGCGCATCATACTAACTGCATTGTATTTCAAATTCCAAGTTGAATACATGTATTGAGCTGTCACATCTCATATGCCATTCTTAGGGTAGCCGAGCCTATTCTAGTTGCATCTTTGCATGTGTTGGATTAGCCATCTTAACATGAACTAGGATCATGCATTTGATTACTAACTAGTTTCTGTTTTGGCTCAGAGTACTCGGTAAGTGCTTATGCTTTAGCATCCTTGCATGCGTGTGAGTGTTGCCATGACAGCATGCTTGCCATGAGGCTAATTGTTTATGTGATACAACTGCCTGAATGCCTGTGGGTGAAGGTTGGATTGCTTGAATTGGGACAATTCATTGAAATCTGTATTTTAGCCTACTTGCGAGTAGCAAACTTCAAACCATTTTCCAAACAAACGGATATGCAATGCTTTGTTCCAAATTAGGCGATCTAGTCTATACTTGTTTTGCTGCGCGCATCACATAGTAATTCTAGGCTAATTAACCGGAATAAGAACGCATGTGTTTTCAAAAACTAGATATCATGGTTAGTAGAGGCCGATCTTTGATCGGGCGAGCGGGGCTGCTCATAACTGACCTTTCCCAATCGTACCCAAGTTCCCGAGCCGAGGCAACTTTGGTGATGACGGACACGTGGCCTTAGGCAAACGAGTCAGGGTTTCTTAAATTTCCCAAAATAAAATATTTAGGTGGCGACTCTGTATCTGGTAAAGCAGTCCATGTTTGGCACTTCTTTCTAAAAATCTATTTTCCAAAACGATTTGCCGGATTTGGACTCTTTGGTTCAGATTACGAACTGTGACAATTTGAGAGTCCTGAACTGTAGTGAACCCAATATGAACAGAACGGGACTCATCCTCCCGAGGCGTTCGGGGACGTCTACAGTTCATTACCAAGGCATTACATTTCTCTCATGCCGAGAACAACTCCTTGTTTGACACTTCGCTTCATTAGTGGACTCAATTCTCATTTTTGGACTAAAATGACTAAAGAATGAAAAGGTAATTAAAAGAGGCTAATCAATGGGACTAAAAGAGGTAGCAACAGTAATAAAATCAAGTTGGGTTCAATCAGATGTTAATTGAACCCATTGAGGCTTGAATCATTACATACTTTTGTGATGATAATTGTTCAAGCGTCAATGTCTATCACTTCTCCTGAGGTAACTCCATGATAGGAAAGAGGCCTTGTTGGTCTTTTCTTTTCATTCATTGAGCCTTTGTCCTATCGAGCCATGGATCATTATGCAATAACCTTGCGACCATTGATGATTTATGGATCGATTCTACTCCCCCCTTTATCAGTTCCATGATAGAGAGAGGCAGAGAGGATAAACATCCTCTGGAAACACTCTGTTTTTGCTCTATTCCTTTTCTGTGGCAACAGGGTAATACCAGAAAATAGTGGCCGGCCAGCCACCCTGCCATCCGGCCGACCACTTTTCAAGGTTGGCTGGCCACCTCATTTTGACCAAGCAGTGCCATTTTCATGGCAAAACAATGTAGAAACTGAGGCAAAAACATAAATATTTTCATACTGCAGACAAAACAATTCTGGCAACAAAACAAAGGCGTTTTCGAGAGGATGTTCTCGTTTGCACGCATCGCTCTTTGACCCCCCGCTCATTTTAATTGGCTTAATTGGCTCTTTGATTAATTTGTGTATTGTATTAATTAGTTTTCAATTTCTAATAACTGGTTATTTAAGTAATTTCGCACTATAGCTAATTAGTTAGTTTAATTCTAATTTGCAATAATTAGTTGGTATAGCTCATTTATTTTGGTGTTTGTAATAATTTGTATCAGGACATTTATTCGGCCCCCCTTGCATGAGGGCAAACTTGTAATATTGTATATGTCTTCCAATCCCTATTTCTTTCTCCCTTTTATTTACTCGCTTACGATGGATAGCATATAGCATCATGTTTTCATTAGCATTTTCCATGACTTGCATCCATTCATCTTGCATACATGAAGGGTTCGGCTCATCATACTAATCAATGTAAATTTCAAATTCCTGCTTGAATACGTGCTTTGTCGCATGCCTTAAATTAATTGACTCATACGCCATGCTAGTAACTGAGCCTATTAGTTGCATTTTGTATGTGTTGCATTAGTCATCTTGCGTATTAGAGCATGCTTTTTTCTAACTATTTTACTTCTTTTGGCTTGCCTTGGTGTAGTACTAGGTAAGCATTTATTGCTTTAGCATATTACATGCGTGTTAGTGTTGCCATATCGAGCATGATTACCATGAGGCTAAGTGCTTAGTTGATATACCTGTTTGAATGCCAGTGGATGAAGGCTAATTTACTTAAATTGGGATGATTTGATTAATGTACGTATGAGATCACTTTTTTTCAAGTGGCACATATTCAAACCCTTTGTCAAAACAAACATGAAATCAAAAAGTTTCAAATTGGGCAAATTAGTCTATACTTGTGTGCATCACATAGTAAGTTAGCATTAATAATCGGAACAAGAGCATATACTGTAAATAAAAATCACATCATGATTAGTAGAGGATGATTTTTGATCGGGTGAGTGTGGCGCTCAATTCATGACCTTCCCCTCTCATACCTAAGTTCCTAAGCCGAGACACTTTGGTGATGACGGACACGTGGCCTTTGGCATGAGTTACAGATTTCCTAAATTTCTCAAAAATATTTAGATGGTGACTCTGTAATCTGACAAAACGATCAATTTTTGGCGTTTTTTATTCAAAATCAATTTTCCAAAAGATTTTTCAGATTTGGACTCATTTGTGTTTATCAATTTCACATTGCACTTGTAAAATCAGATTCAGAACCACGGGAGTCGAAACTGTAGGGCTAATCGTATCCGAAAGGAGGACGAAAAGCAAGCTACAAAGAGATTAAGGAGAGGTAGAAGAACTATTTTGAGAAGTTGTTAAATGAGGAACATTGAGGTAGGTCAAAAGAGGAGGAAGTAGATAGTAATAAGGAAAACCTGGACTATAGGTTCTATCATAGGATTATGGACTTTGAAGTAGAGTTTGCATTAAGAAGATGAAATTGAATAAGGCTTTAGGACCTGATTATATACCTATTGAAGCGTGAAAATGTTTGGGTAAGAAAGGGGTTGCTTGGTTGACTAGGTTATTTAGCAAGATTTTTTTGACAATGAAAATGTTAGAGTGGAAGAAGGGTATTTTTGTGCCAATATATATAGAATAAAAGAGATGTTCATAATTATAACAACTATAGAGGAATCAAATTAATATGTCACACAATGAAAGTGTGGGAGAGAGTGATGGAACGTCAATTACGAAATATAACAGAGGTGCCAGAGAATCAATTTGGATTTATGCCTGGTAGGTCAACAATGGAAGTGATATATCTTTTGAGGAGAGTAATAGAAAAAGTATAGAGAAAAGAAAAGAGACATTCATATGATTTTTATCGATCTTGAGAAAGCATATGATAGAGTGCCTCGGGATATAATCTGGTAGGTGTTAGACAAGAAATGAGTGACAAAAAGGTGCATTGATGTGATTAGGGATATGTATGAAGGTATGTTTTTAATTATGGATGAGTTGGCGCGCGATATTCAGGATGATGTGCTATGGTATATGCTTTTTGCTGGTGATATCTTATTAGTGGATGAAACTAGAGAATGAGTTAACACTAAGTTAGAGATTTGGAGAAAACCACTTGAATCTAAAGAATTTAGGATAAGCAAAACTAAGACAGAGTCTATGGAGGGTAATTTTAGTAACAGTCACAATGGAAGCATAGGAGATGTGAAGACTGAGAACCAAGAATTACCTAAGAGTGAGCATTTTCCTTATTTAGGATCAATTATCACAACGACTGGGAAGATTAAAGTGGATATGGTCCACAAAATTAAGGCAGGGTGGTTTAAGTGAAAGAGTGCGTCTGGAGTATTGTGCGATAAATGAGTACCCATTAGAATAAAAGGAAAGTTCTATAGAACGGCTATTAGACCAGCGATGTTGTATGGGATAGAATGTTAGGCAACTAAGAAACAACATGTAGAGCAGATGAATGTTGCTGAGATGAGGATGCTAAGGTGGATATGTGGCAAGACTAGAAAAGACAAAGTTAGGAATGAGTATATTCGAGAATGAGTAGGAGTAGTACCGATAGGTTGAGAGAGCATAGATTGAGATGGTTTGGTCATATACAACATAGACCAGTAGAGGCAGTAGTGAAGAGATACGATACAGTGATGGTAGATGGTAGTATTAGAAGAAGGGGTAGGCTTAGATTGACGCGAACTAGTGTAATAAATAGAGATATGAATCTCCTTAATTTGACTAACGAAATAACATTGGATAATGTCGAGTAGAGAAGAAGGATGTAGTCGACCATTTGATGAGACTTAAGGCTTGGTTTGATTTGGTTATGGTTATGGTTTACTGGAATGCAATGGCAACTCTAGAAAATTTTATAGATGAGGGTCACTCAAAAAATTTAAGCTCCATAAATTTTATTAAAAAAAAAAACTTTTAAAACTAATTAACATTTGAATTTCTCCACCTTAAAGTAAAATAAACTTTTAATAAAATATTATCGTTTTAACAAAAAAAAAAAAAATTACAATTATATTCAACGAGGGTTTTTTTTTTTTTAATTATCACATGATAGCCTCATTATTAATAGTGTCAAACACATACTTTTTAATATACATAGTGAAGCAATCATTTAACTATTGATATTTTATTTGATTTGAGTGTTGAAAATAAAAATGTAATAGAGCACGATTAGATTCCTAAGGAATTTTGATTTCCAATGGATGTGCTCCCTTATTTTTTTTTAATAGGATCAGTTAGTTATCAAATAAAAATTTTACCATACAAAAAAAAATTCAAGACTTTTTGTAGGGTGATGGGTGAATGGGACCCCATCGTCCATGTAGTGGCAACGCCCTTCCTGGAATGAGATGAAATAGAATGGAACAGTTATTCATTGGGCTTCCCTGCAAAATGATTATTTTCTTACAATAGTGAATTATGAATCTATTTGTAATATATTTTTCATTATTTTTTCACTCAACTAGATATGTGAATGAATATTTTGATGGAATAACCATTCCATTCTAATCAATTTTAGTAAACCAAACACTACCTAATTGTGGGCAGCAATTGGAGAGACATATACAAGGGATGATAATTTTAAGTCACCAAACATCCATACATAGATTGAAGAAAGAAATAAATAAAGCAAACGGGGATCAAAATACAAACGGAAAGACTTTGAGTCCAAGACTAATCTGAGGTCTGATACCATGTCAAGTGAAATATTTTCTCAAAAGGTTAACCTATCAAGAAATATGTCCAATATTGTATATCAACTTATCCTAACTCCCCGAACTACACCTTTTTTCTTCCCACTGGGTTGACTGGCTCATGCACTATGAATATTTTGCATCACAGTCCTTGTGACCATTTTCTGCTCATTTATTTTGATGAGTACTAGTAACAGTAATTTACTTTCTAAGCTAGCAATTTGAGAAATATTTTGAAAATGATTAGAAAAATATTTTTTCTCTTAATCACTTGTATTAGTTTCGTCTCATTCTCATTCTCTCTCTCTCTCTCTCTCTCTCTCTCTCTCTCTACATAATTGAACGCTTGTAAGTTGAATAATCAAAGTCAAGTTTGTACAGGGCAGATTAACGTTGAGTAGTTACTGAAAGGTTCTTACACCCCCGAAGAAAAAGAATGGCAAGCAGTGACACCCATAGTCAAGTCATCATAATACGTCTTATTATTATTGGCTATAACAACCAATTTTCTTAATCAATTGATATCAATTCTCAACAATCTAATTCGATCCTGTATCTATTGGGAATTTGGGCTGAAAAGTTGCAGAAAAACTATTGCACCCCAATAAAAATACTAGGGGCCACACATATCGAACACAATATATATATATATATATATATTTAGAATGTAGATGGTTGGAAACGAGGACGTAATAGGAGTAGACCTATATATATATATATAACAATTAAATATCTCATGAAATATAATTTTTATTTTTATTTTCACAAATAAATCACGTTACAATTGACAATATATTTATATAAGCATTATGTTCTATTTTAACATTTTGTCACGCCAAACCACCACCCTCCTAAAAGTGAGGGAAATGGTAAACATCAAAATAAAAAATAAAAAATAAATTCCAAGTTTGTTTACCATAAAAGTGGCAAAAGTTTCAAAAAAAAAAAAAAGTTATACTATTTTTTTATTTTTTTTTATTTTTTTTTTTGGTTGATACAATCTATGGTAGCATGGCAACTAAACCTTTGGTTAGGGCTGAGCAAGGAATCCGTGAAATCCGTAATCCGATCTAGTCCAGTCCAATCTGGTAGGTTTGGATTGATTTTTTGAATCCGTGGTTCGGTTCCGGATTGAAGAATTAAAAATCCGTAGTTCACAGTTTGGTTCCGGATTAAACCCCCACGGTTCCGGATTGGAACCGATCCGGACCGTATACAAATAGTCTATATTTTTATTATACATCCTCCTCCATAGTATCTTCTCTTATTCCATATAAAACCTAAACTCAAATCTAAACCCGCATAATATCTTCTTTTATTACTTTTGTTTATTAGTTTTTAGTTTTAATTTGTAATGGTCTAAATACTTATGATGAAACCAATTTTTTTATGGTTGTTTAAATTTTAGAATAGTATGTCGCTATTATAGAAAAACATGTTGCTATTGTGGCACAAATATAGCGCTGTGTATATATTTTTATGAAATTAAAGTGTTATGTATATATTTTTTGTTATTTAATTATGTGAATCCGTGGTCCTAAACCGATCCAATCCGTGTTTAAATGGATTGGTTCGGATTGGTTCCATGATTTAAACGGATTGGATTGGTTCCAATTTTTCAGAAACCGTAAATAACGAATTGGTCCTGGTTTTATCCCAATCCGGTCCAATCCGGACCATGCTCACCCCACCTTTGGTTTCTCACAAAAAAAAAAAAATACAAGAAAATTAAAATTTGTTTATTGAAGTGGTGACTTCTATAAAAAAAATTTACTTCTCTTTTTCCTTCCAAATTTTTCATCTGAATGAAATTTATACAAGAAAATATAGCATTTGGTTTTGTTTTCAAATCATGATTTGAATAAAAATATATATATATATATATATATGTTGGCTAACATGTTAAAACACAACTCAAAATTATTTTTTTTTGTCTCTCCTCTCCTTTCTCCCTCTCTTTTTTATTATTATTAATAAATCAATTAATCATTTTTTCTCTCTCTCCTCTCTTATTCTGTCACATTGTATATATCAATCAATAAAAATTAAAAAAACAAATCATCCCAAAACTATTTTCAAAACTCATAACCAAACACATTTTCAACTCAAAATTCAAAACTCATTTCAAAAACTAAACCAAACTGACTCCTTCTTAGTCACTTCACCTTTTACTATTTTCCCTTTTCATCATTTATTTCATTTTGAAAAATTCATTAAGAAGTCCCATCTTAGAAAAGTGTATACAGGATTGTTCTATAAATTTTCTTGCAAACTATTAAGTCCCATTGAATTTAAAAACGTATACTATGAGGTCCTTTTATTTTATTTCTTAGAGACAACAAATGTGGATATATTTTTATTTGCGCATTATTGCCTTTAAACTTTTTCCAAATATGTCATTCTTAAAATGTGACAATGTGATTTATTGTCTTATTAAGCTTTTGTCAAATGTGTCAATGAGTTATTTGTGTATTATTGTCTTATTCAACTTTTGTCAAATGTATAATTCTTAAAATGTGACAATGAAACATTAGTCTAGTGTGTATACTAATGTCTTATTAAACTTTTGTTGAATGTGTCATTCTTCTGAAAATGTGACAATTGGATATTTGTGCACCAACGTCTTATTAAACTTTTGTCAAATGTGTCATTCTTAGATTGTAACAATGGGATATCATTCTATTGTGTGCATTATTGCTTCATTACTTTTTCAAATGTGAGTATGCTTAATTTGGAAGATTTTTATAGTGTTTCTAGTTCAGACCCGCCCCATTTTGTGTTTTGGACTCAGATTCCGTAGCCTTGTACGATTGTTCATATCTTTTCCCTCTTATTCTTTCTTAAATTTGGTTATTGGATTGTAGTTGTGTGTTTAGAACAGGTTGGTTACTTGATTTTCCAAACCTTTATTGCCTAGATTTTTGCTCCTCTACTCAAGCGGCCATTCTTGCGCTTGAGCGGGCTTTGCAATTTTTGATCCTTCACTAGAGTGGCCATTCTTGCACTTGAGCGAGCTTTGCAAACTCTCAGTATTTTTGCAGACTTGCAAATACTGGAAGAGTGTATTCTACACTCGAACGGCGTTTCCTACGCTCGAGCGGGTGGACGCTCAAGCGGCCAATCTTGAGCTCGAGCGATGTCCTTCGTCTGCAAAATTTTTGAAAGTGCGTATTCTACGCTCGAGCGTCACTTCTTGCGCTCGAGCGGAACAATGTGTCTGGCGCTCGAACGCCACTTTTCACGCTCGAGCAGGCTGCGTGTATATCAATCCATGAAGATGACTTTTTGGTTCACTTTTTCATTCATTTCTCTCTCTAAAACTCTCCAAAACCCTAGATCTTGATTTTCTCTCTCTAAAACTCACCGTCTCTCTACTATTCAACCTAGATCCATTGGGATCTTTACCCTAGTGCCTTTGAGAAAAAGGTAGAGCGTCTCAAGATCTTCATTTCGATCTGAACAAAGTTGGCTTTGAGCATCTTTGGAGTGTCATCCTTGCCTTGCTCATCTTCTCTCTTTGAGGTAGGGATTTTCTACACTTTCATATGATTTTTAACTTAGTTATTTGGTGATTATGTAACAATGGTGAGCTTTGGGCGTATTATGGACAAACCAAGGGTTTGGATTGTAAAATCAAAAAAGGGATTTCTAAGTGTATGTTGTGGAAATGGTTATGAGGTTAAATATAAGGCTAAATGGTTACCAAAATAGTTGATTTTGGC
This sequence comes from Camellia sinensis, assembly GCF_004153795.1. Taxonomy (NCBI): domain Eukaryota; kingdom Viridiplantae; phylum Streptophyta; class Magnoliopsida; order Ericales; family Theaceae; genus Camellia; species Camellia sinensis. The sequence continues at coordinate 236,447 of NW_021025275.1, read as the reverse complement.
CTATGGGTTGATATTTGGGAAAAGGGAGTTTGCCCTAAAATGATTCAAATATTATTTTGTATAAATAAATAAAATGGGTGCTGTAAATATGAAATTGGACGAATATTGAAATAAATGATGGAGTTAGATATTTATTACCTCACACCTTTAGAAATTTTGAATAAATTATCTTTTTTGAGATTGAATATCTGTTCAGAAATGACTGTATTGGGCTATCAGTGAAGGATAGTTATGATTGTTGTAGAAATTGCATGAGGATTAAGTGAATTAAAACTAATCTATTGTTGGTTGTCATTGAATATGACTATATTTAAATACATTGTGTATGTATGATGTTTGGGAGGAGAAATGGGATGTACTTTATGTTTGGGAGGAGATAGGGGATGGACTCCATTGAAATTAAGTTGGTTGGAGTGTTCTGGGTGAAAGTCCCGAAACTGCGCATATACATGGGTGTCAATCCTACGGAAAAAATTCTCGTACAATGGCAAATTGAAGTGTTTGTGTAGTAATTGTGTTAATTGGAAAACCACTGAGATGTAGTCTCGGTTGGGTTGTTGAAAGATAATGAAATTGGCTCATAAATTGAAATGAATCGAAGGAAAATGGATTAAGATATGAACTTGGTACTTTATGATTATATAAAATGTGAATGTTTTGTCATAGGCATTGTATGTGCACATTACACTTATATCTTTGTTAAATCTCATATATTATGCTAGATTATTCCTATTGGGCTTTGGCTCATCCTATTTGGGAAAAATCATTTTCAGATGTTGGTGATATGCCTCCGCCAAGGCAATAGTTTGGAGGGACATTTGGGAGCAAGAGCTTCTTTCTTTTGTTGTATTCTTTTTTATAGCCAAGGGCTTTAACTGTATTGAGCTAGGCTCACTTTTGTTGTAACCAAGCACTGACTTGGAAAGATGTAAGCCTATAGGGCATATGATTACGTATTTAGTTTTCAGTTCTCTTATCATTGTAACACATGATGTAGATTCAAGATGAACAATTTGTGAATGTATATCGCATGTGTTATCTTTTGTATACGGACTCTGATGGATGAAGGTATATTATCTCTATTATTTCTTCCGCTTATGGGTTGAATTCATTGTATTATTTTGGGGGCGTTACAATTTTGATGTGAGAAATGACTTATGTGGGTTCATAAGATTATTTATGAGACTATGATCCACGTGGAGGGGGCGCATTGTGTAATGACTCGGATTTTAATTCACATTGGATTGATGTAAAGTGGTGCCCATCACCTTAAAGCTTGTATGGTTGTCGGACTCTTGATATTGATGGGTTGGCAAGTGAACTTTAAATATTATAATTGAAGACCCTTGGGTGATGTTTGGAACCTTGATTGAAGCCTTAACAAGGTATTTAGGTAAGATTAGATAAAAAGCCCCAAGTTTGAGTTTGAGTTTTTGACCAACCTTCACTCTTTTGCCCTTTTCTCCCTCCACACTTTGAATTTGAATTTGAGGCTGGAACCAGTGGAAATCTTGTTTTCGGGGCTTCAATTTGGACACAAGAACGACCTAAAACAGAGTCTGAACGAGAGAGTTACACCTGTTTGAATTTTGAGTTTCTGTGCTGGAAACATTCTCGCTCGAGCGAGATTTTCTTCGCTCGAGCGAAGAGTGCGTTTTTCAGAAAACCTGAGAGCTTCTTTTCCACGCTCAAGCCAAGATTCCTTCGCTCGAGCAACCAAGTCGCTAACAGACATTATAAAGTGACTTTTTGGCCCAAAAATTGTATTTTTTCTCCCTGTCTTCTCCTTCCATCTTCCAAACCCGAAAACCTAACTTCCCAAACTCTTGATTTCTCTACTTTTTACCAAAGATTCACCCCAAATCTTCCAAGAAGGTTGAAGAACAAGCAAGAATCCAGACTTTTACCCATTAATTGGTGATTCCATTGAAGTTTGAAGATGGGTCTTCACCCATAGCTTCCAATCTTGAGGTAGGGGTCCTAGTTCTTCTTCAATGCTTACATTATAATAGATAGATTTGTGGTATTTTGATTATATAAATGCAAAATCTACATTTTGAGCATATAAAGTTATATCATGGAAATTGGGGATTTAGGGTTTGAGGAGTTGGGGTTCTATTGTTGGGTTTAGATTATGGATTATGAACCTTAGGCGTATAATCAATGGGAAAATTGGAATAAAAAGTAAAGGTTTAAGAAGTTTGAATTTTTCTTGAAATTCTTGATTTTTCTTGAAAACCCTAAGTTGATTCATGATGATAAATGATGAGTTTGCCCAAATTAAAAGTAGAATCATGAAATTGAGGTATTGAATTGTATATATACAAGTTTAATTGAATTTTGGAAGTGTTTGAAAATTATGTTAAAATTTTGCGATTGAACCCTTATTATGAACATTGTAAATCATGCTATAATGCGAAAGGAAGATTGGGGAAATGATTTATTATATGGATGACATGGGCCTTGGGGTGAAATGATGAAATAAAGGTTTAAGAGTTCACCTTGAATTATGTTGAACTATGTTGATTATGTTGAATAGTGTTAATTGTGTTGATGATGTTGAGTTGTGTTCAATGATGTTGAGTTGTGTTGAATGATGTTGAATCGAATTGTGTTGGACTATGATGAATTGTGTTTGAATCATGTTGAGTTGTGTTGAGTTTGAATTGAGTTGTGTTGGGTCATATTGAGTTTGAGTTGAGTTGTATTGGGTGTGTTGAGTTTGGGTTGAGTTGTGTTGGGTGGTATTGTGTTGGTACCAGCGCGAGGAGTTGAAAAATGGTTTTTCGGTGCCCACGATCGTCCATATAATAGCCGGTAAATGTGGGGGATGGTTTTAAAAATTAAAGAAAAATATTATTGGGGGCCCACGTCCCGCCGTATAGTAGCCGGTAAATGTGGGGGTGGTTTGAATTAAAGGTGCCCAATTGCCATATTGTGTTGGACTATGATGAATTGTGTTTGAATCATGTTGAGTTGTGTTGAGTTTGAATTGAGTTGTGTTAGGTCATGTTGAGTTTGAGTTGAGTTGTATTGGGTGTGTTGAGTTTGGGTTGAGTTGTGTTGGGTGGTGTTGTGTTGGTACCAGCGCGAGGAGTTGAAAAATGGTTTTTCGGTGCCCACGATCGTCCATATAATAGCCGGTAAATGTGGGGGATGGTTTTAAAAATTAAAGAAAAATATTTTTGGGGGCCCACGTCCCGCCGTATAGTAGCTGGTAAATGTGGGGGTGGTTTGAATTAAAGGTGCCCAATTGCCATAGCTAGGCTTATCGCTGGACAAATGTGGGAAAATGATTTTTGGGTGTCCACACAGTCTCGCCGTATAGTAGCCGGCGAAAGTGGAAAAATGATTTTTGGGTGTCCACACAATCCTGCCGTATGGTAGCCGGCAAAAGTGAAAAAATGGATGGTTTTCGAAAATGTTTTGGGTGCCTACATCCCGCTGTATAGTAGCCGGCAAATGTGGAGGATAGTTTTAAAAAGTTGAAAATTAGTTTTTGGAGAAATATGGTTTTTGAAAGAAAATAGTTTTTGAGAAAATGGTTTTTGGGAGTTCACTTCCTGCCGTATAGTAGCCGGCAAAAGGTGGAAAGTGTTATGAATTTGGTACCCGCTATCTCGTCATAGCAAGTTGGCAAAAGGTGGATTGTATTGAGCAATGTGTTGAGAAGTGTGTTGAGTTGATGATGTTATTTTGTGACTTGTGTTGAATTTGTGAAATTACATATTGATGTGTAATTTGGTTTAAAGAGGAAATGTGCATAGGCATTATTTGTAAAGAATGGAAACCAAAAATGGATGAGAGGATTATAGACTATGATGGTAAACTTAATGAAGTAGTTGTGTTAATAAAGGTAAATTGTGAGCGTTGTTCTGTAATTAAATAAAGGATTGAATTGAAAGGGGTTTATTAATATTGTGTTATGTTGAAATGAAATTTTGCGGGTGTAATTAACGGTGTGAATTGAGTATAAGAGAATTGGTGGTGAGTCAAAAAGGAACCTGAACTTGAAGTTATGGGGATTTAAATTAAAAATAAAGAGTAGAAAGGAAGAATGAAAGGAAAATAGGAGTATTAAGAATGGAAAATTAAATAAGAAATATCTTGGGGATTGGTTAATAACTTTTAAATGATGTGTTTCTTAAATATGTTTGTTTCACAAGAATCTATGATTTTCTAAAGTTAAGGGATAATTTTTGATGGCTGAAGGTTTTTCTTAAAAGTGTTCAAATAGTTTTTGTGAAAAGGTACTCTACTTATGATATTTTAAAATTATAAAGCGTCACTCTACTATATGGTATCACCCTTCATGCATGATCATTTATATCTGTGTGTTAGTTATTGATTGAGAACTATGAGATTCCTACTAGGCATCAGTGCTCACCCCGTTGTTGTTTTATCTTTTTATAGAAAGAAAGTTTGGATTATTTGATTGAAGATTTATGGAGTTCTTTTGTCACGGCCCGCTCCCCGTATCCAAGGATTAAGCATCGTGATGGCCAGTAACTGAGGTTACCTCCGGCTAATTCTTAAACAAATCAATAAACGCGAGCGGAAGTAATATTTAAATGAGGGTACCAAAATAATCATTGGAGCTTCTATTTTTATTACAAAATTTATTGACTAAAAAGGCCGATATTTACATATAAAAATATCATAAAACTGTTGTGTGTGTCTATTCCGCAGCCCCGCATCTAAGACTTTCTAAAAGCTATTTCTGAATTGCATTGTTTCCTGAAAATTGGTAAACAACTATAAGCACATGGTAGAGTGAGAAATGTTATACCAAGAGTATAAGGGACACGAAATAACCATGGATAGTTAGTTATGCTAAAACATTTACGTAAGTCAGTTTGGTAAATAAATTATTAGTAAACAAATCATTTAAGTAGCAAAAACTGAAATACGGAAATTATGTAAATATATAACCATAACCACGGTACAGAACAGAACAGAACAGAGGTCACTGAAGTGACAGTCAGAACAGAGATACGGATTCAAGAGGTGGCTCGTACGGATTCTAGGGGTGGCTCCCACAATAGTGTAGTACTTAGCTCCGCACAGAACAGAGGTCAATGGATCCATGGCAAACAGAGGACCACGAAGTGGTCAAACAAAGGCTAATGGTTATTTAAGTCCCCCAAGGCATGAGACTCCCGTGGTCGTACTTACAAAACATAATTGTATATAAGGTCATAGTCAAATATTCTTTAAAATATAAATAAATATATCCATAAATTTCCTTTTAAGCAAATAGGGTTCAGAAATAAAACCATGTAACTGAAATATTAATATATTTTATAATAATTTATAAAACATAACTTGTATAAAATAAAGTATGGTAAATCAAACATAAGTAAAATATATTTTGATAACTTAATGTATAATATAACTCACCTTAATTTTAATACATTACTCTTCATTTTCACTATCAAAGACTCTTTCGACTTCCCTTATTTTTTTCTTTCTTTCTCTCTTCCTTTCTTTCTTGTTTCCTTTCTTTCTTTTCTCTCATTTCTTTTTCTTTCTTTCTCACCCAGGCGAATCAACTCCTCGTTAAATAGGGAGGAGAAACCATTCTCCGACCAACACGTGCCAGGCCCAAATCATTCCGCCGATTCGTTAATAAATTCATGAATTCATTCTTATTCTTAATAAATATTTAAAATAATTATATTTTGACCCAATATTTTAATATAATTATATAAATAAATTAATTTTTAATTAAATTACATTTTATTTTATACTAATAGAAAATTAATTATTTATTTTAATACCACACCCACTATTATTATTATTTATATTTTGACCCCTAAACTTTTAATAATTATATTATTTTGCAAAATTATACATAATAATATATAATAAATTATATATTTTCCTAACTGTGATTAAATAATATTAATATAAATTCTACAGAATAATTAAAATTTTGGGTTGTTACATCTTGAGTCCCTTTGTATAGCTTCACAGTAGATGTAAAGGAAATGGATTTTGTATTAATATTTATTTATTTATAGCACAGTAGGAGACTGACATATATTATTGTCATTGTAATATTCATTGAGAGAGAGAACATGTATCATTATATTTCTATTACTCAAGTATAATAGATATTTGTATATGTATGAAAAAAAAAATGGACCTAAATTTACAGGCTTTGGTAATGTTTTCGAGTAATTAAAAATTTGGGGCGTGACACATTACATGAGTCTCGGGATTAGTTGAAGTGCGCGTAAACTAGTCCGAACACCTGATCATAAAAAATAAAAAATATATATTTATGGAACTAAATGATTTATAAGTTACGAATATAAGATTTATTAATAAATGTCCTTTTATTTTTTCAAATCAGACGGACCATTAAAGTTATATAGAAAATATTTTTAAGATGACTTTGAATCTCTAATTCACCATTTTAAAACCAACGTGCATTCCAAAAGATAAATTTTAAGGCATTAAGGGTTTTTTTGATAACATTGCTACATGTGCAAAAATTTTAAAAAACTTCTTAACAAATTTTATAAAATCTTGTTTTCTTACATGTTTCGTTCCGAATTCTTATTATTATTATTTTTTGTCTTTTTAGTAGAGCTGCTCACACCAGCATGGCTTAAATCTTTAGGTCAGTGTATCTAGTGGGATGTTTTTATTGGATTTACTATTTCTCTCTTATTATTAAATCTCCCTCTACTGAGAAGGACACCTTGCTTTTCACTCCAAAATATTATGCACAACCCTATTTTCATGGCTAGTTAAAATAAACTCAAATATGAATAGTTTCAAGGGCAAGGAAATCATTAGTCTATTTTTAAAATTCTTAGGCCTGTAAACCGAAACTTAAATTATTTTGAGCCAAAAGGACATTATTTGTCCAAAAAGACATCTATCTATTCAAAACTTACCCATCTATCTATCTATTTAAATGTCTCACTATTTGTACACATTTCACTTATCTCCCGCTATATATACATGTGCCACCTATATGTGCAACTATCTCTTAAAATTTCCAACTATCACTTCAAATGTCTCACTATCTATATACAAATCACCTTTTTGTTTACTGATTTGTTCAATATCACCTATCTATTTATCTTATTGCCACCAGCTGCTATCGTTGGCCGGCTGCTAGAGACTCTTCGGCCAATTTCTTAGTGACTTTTCTAGTGCTAACTAATTATCAATACGTGTCCTTATCATCATAAAAAAATAAAAATATATAAATAAATAAAAATTTAAACTTTATATTAAACGACATATGACCCCATAGGAATACACTTTTCACAAACTACCCGTAGTTTCAACTTTCAATAAAAAATTTACTTGTGATTGATCACTTCCTCAATTCAGACATGAAAACTTTCTGTCATACTTTCATACAATATTTGAATGCCTTAGATAATTTAAACAATTTTTTTTTTTATTTTCATTATGGTTATGGGACTTCTTTTCCTCACTCAAGAGGAACATAAATAAAATAAAATAAAATAAAATAAAAAATTAATGTAATTGTCGCTAATGAAAAAGTGGTTTGAACCATTTCTAATTTAAGAAAAATGGACTTTGGGTTTGGTCCAGTGATTTTGTAGCCACATATTAAGATGTGGGGAGATCAATTATTCAAGCTGATAAAACAATGATGACCCCTTTAGTTGTAATCTATCTTTACTAATAAACTAACATTTTATAACCTTGACAAAAAAAATAAAATAAAATTACAATTCACTTCTCTATTGACTAATTGTATGTTTTAGTGTATATACTTTTAACATTGATGTAAATTATGGTCACAATAATTTTTTTAGGCAAAGTTGTGTTGATATGAACAATAATCCACAATATCCAAGGCTACAAGAAAGAATATCATCCTATCGACTAGAAATAGGAAATGAGTTTTAATTAGTGATGAATATTCTATAAGATTTGTAGAATTTAGAGGGCATTTGGTAATTTTTTTTTTTAATTTTCAGAAATAAAAAATGAAAACTAACATGAAAAAGTTCACCAACTAATTCCAAAACAATTTTTTAATAATATTTGAAATTCAAAAAAAAAATCACAAATATGAAAATGAGGGGGGGGGGGGTTTAAAATGTCTACAATAATTAAAAAAAATGGATAAATCACAGTACATTCTCTTAAATTATGACACATTTGCATTTTGCCCCTTGAACTTCAAAACACAATAGTTAACATTCTCAAAGTATTATCTTGTTACAGCCAATCCCTTATGTCAGGATTTTGTTAAAATTTACACAAAATCAGATCATATGTGCAGTACATGACATATTTATTGAATTTTTTTGGCAATAATGCCATTATTTGATGATCACCTTTTCGCTTTGCCACGAAGATAAGAAAGACAATATACAAATGGGATAACTAAAGAAATGTATTATTGTCTTAAAAAAATTAAGGACTAATTACACTAATGGTCTCTGTAGTTTGGAAGTTGTGTCACTTTAATCCCTGAGTTTTCAACTGTAATACATTTGATCATGAATTTTGAATCTCATTCCAAGTAAAAACAATTGAAGACACTGTTGCTCCATTTCAAGAGCAAAATCGTCAATTTGATAAAATATAAGCTAGTTTGACAAAACAAAATGTCCAAAATTATTTTTGAATTTACAAAAATAATTTCTACCCACCAAAGATAGAATTATATAAAAATGATAAATCTTCTACAATTTTATTTATTTTTTATTTTTTTAACCAAATTAATTTTTAATATGTGTTTTGATGATGAACATATATTGAGTGGTTGTTTTTGTTGATATTTTTTTATGGTTATCATGTAATAGGTGGTTGTATTTATTGTTAACAAATATTTTTGGATGGTTATCATGTAATGGATGGTTATTAGGTGTAATCGATATGTTTAATATATTAAATATTTTTAGTTTTGGATGTTTTGCTTTAATGGACTAGTTTAATAATGACATCAAGGTTATCGCTATATTTGATTTTTGAAAAAATAGAACCTAATTTAACGAAAATAAATATAAAAAAATTATTTTAAAAAATTATTTCTACCCTCCCAAAAGATAAAATTATACAAAAATGATGTTTCTTTAATTTTTTTCAGCAATTTAATTTTTAGTTTCTTAGAAACATTTTCTGAAAATAGATTTTGAAAACAAACCAAATAGAATTTAATAATCAAGAAAGTTCCAACATTATTTATTAAAATAAAGGTCATTACACTTCAAACAATATACAAGTTAACCAACATAAAATAAGTTGTATGCCGACTTTGCCCTTGAAATGAACCATTTGCAAAAGAAACATATTTGATTATCCTTATCTGGAACAAGATCAAAATTCAGGGTCAAATGTCTCACAATCGAAAAGTCAGGGATCAAAGTAACACAAGCTCCAAATTACAGGAACAGTTAGTGTAATTCGCCTAAAAATTTATAGCACATATTGTTGTTCTGAAAAAATGTGTGAGATGTGTGTTTCGCACATGACTTGATTCCATTTAAATTCAAAGACAAAACCCTAACGAAAGCTGTTAAGTATAGCAAGAAAATAGTTTGAAATGATTAATTATTTATTTTAAAATTTAAAAAGATAAATAAATCATAATTTAAAAATGTTTACTGCATTTTGCCCTAAAAATTATAGAGTCGCTACCGCAATGTACATTTATCTACAACAATTAATTCGACTTTATATCTTTAATAGAGAAAGAAGCCCCATAGTCAAGTCCACTACAGGAAAAAGCACATTTGGTGACTAAATTTCTCGACTAAAAAACAATCGGTCGCTGAAAGTATAGCTTTTGGCGACTAAAGAAGCATTAGTAGCCAAAAGTATAGTAATTGGCGACTAAAAATCTGTTTGGTCGCCGATATATGGCTTTTACCGACTAAAAAAATTTTTGTAGCCAAAAGATAGGCCCTTTGGCGACTAAAAAAAATTAGTAGCCAAAAGTGAGGCATTCGGCGACTAAATTGATGTTTGGTCGCCAAAAGTAAGGCTTTTACCGACTAAAAAATTTTTGGTAGCCAAAAGTTAGGCCCTTTGGTGACCAAAAAAAATTTAGTAGCCAAAAGTGAGGCCTTTACCAACTGAAAAATTTTTAGTAGCCAAAAGTAAGGGTTTTTGGCGACTAAAAATAATCTAGTAGCCAAAAGTAAGGCATTCGGCGACTAAAAAGAAGTTTAGTTGCCAAAAGTAGTAATTTTAGCGTGGGAATTTTATTTTTAACGACTAAAAAATTATTAGTAGCCAAAAGTATAGAATTGGCGACTAAAATTATGTTTAATTGCCAAAAGTGGTCTCTTTTTTTTTCTAATAAATAATTTATTTTTACATAAATTATGTTCAATAAAAAATAATTATCTTTATATATATACTTTTATATTAATACAGGTCTATGTACTATATAAATAATATATGTTGCATATATAATCATATGGTGTTATGGAGGTGTAGTGGAAAGAGGATGTTGTATAAAATTTATAGTGTGGGAGGTTGATGGTTTGAATCTCTACAAGAGCAGAGTGTAATTTTTTTTTTCGCGAAATCACTTTTGGCGACTAAAAGGTTTGGTCGCCGATTCCTTGAGTATTGGTAACTAAAACATTGGTCGGTAAATGTATAATTTCAAAAAAGTATAATTGACTATTTGCTACCAATAATTTAGTAGCCAAACATTGGTCCTTTGCCGACCAACTAAAATTTAGTAGCTAAAAGGTAGGTTTTACCGACTAAATAAAATAGTAGCCAAATGTTTCACTTTCAGCGACCAAACACACGTTTAGTCGCTAAAACATTCGCCGACAGGGTTTAGGCGACTAAGTTGGCGACAAAAAAATTTAGTCGCTAATTGGTTTTGGCGACTAAAAAAGTGCACGCCACATATGACTTTTTCACAACAATTGAATGATTAAGATCCATCTTCATATTTTCTCATTGATATTCCAAGCTGTTTACAGCTGATGTATACCACAACTCGTCGGTGGTTGAAGAATGGACAATTTAAATGCACGTTGAGGCTAAACTCTTGAGTAAAAGAGAACCCCATGCATTACCTTATGTGAAATTTTATTAATTTATGTACTTGGGGCATATGTTAAGGTGGTTATAAAGAGTTCTACATCATTATAACATTGAGTGCATGAAAGAATATATAATATTTTTTAAAATTTTCTTACCATGTGCCCTAAAAATATAACAAGATTTTTATTATATATAAACATAATAAAAGTTATTGTCAAAATAATTTTACATAATAAAAGTTAGGATTAATTGCACCAAGACTCCGTCAATTATTATTGAATATTACTGAACTCCCTCATTTATGAATTCGTACAAATTGACCCCCTCAAATATGAAAATGTATCACTTTTACCTCTAGACCACCTTTAAAAGGAATGTATTTCTACGAATTTTATAGTTAAGGAGGATAAAGTGACACTCGGTAATATATTTGAGGAGATCTTGGTGCAATTAATCTCTTTTATTGTCAAAAACTGAAATAGTTGTTGAAAATCTCTGAATAAAATTAACAAAAAATGACTAAATAGGAGATTATCAAAAAGAATTTCACTTCATCAGTTATCTTATGCTCTCCGTCAAATCATAAAGAGAGCAAAACAACTTCTCTCATTAGATACGAAAAATATCTCATCGTTATATTTACATTACACCTCTTTCTTTCTTTTTTTGATTCAACTACATTACACCTCTTTCGTTCTCTTAGTTAAGATAGGGGAAAAAAAAAAACAAAAAAACAAAAAAAAACAAAATATTTTGATTGTGAAAATTAGATAGCTTATTATGAATGCCGAATTAGACTTTTCATCTTGGGCTTGAAATACGCTTGAGTGGATTCTGTCATTGGTGGCATTTTGGTTTAAAATTAAAGGAGAAATTATCCGGTCATGTTAGAGAAATATTTTAGAGGAAGGAAAAAAGAAAAGTGAAAAAAATATTCACCCAGTTTAGTTTGGAGTTTTCAAAAATAGTTTTTTGAATTTTTAAAAAATAAAAAATTCAATAAAAACAAAAAATAAAAAAACGAAAAATAAGAATTTTTTTTTTTTTTTTAAAAGTGGGTAAAACCAAACAAGGTGATTTGCATTTCATTTACTTATTTTTCTTTTCTTATTTTATTATTTATTCTTCCTTGTAAAATCTCTCTTAAAATTCATAATTTTGACACTACTACAATGCCTATGACATGAGAAAATGAATTATACATTGAACAACTAAAGTCAAGTCATATTAGACAAATTCCGTACCCTCTCTATGCATGGTAAAGGAAACATTTGTTGTAAACAATATATGGCTAAAGAATCCATTTCTATCATTTTTCATACATTTATTATTTGTACATGTATGTGTTGGAATTTCCAAATTGTTATAAATTGATGTGACCTTGAAGTCCATTCCGACTAGGGACAGAATAAGCATTAGTGGTCTTAAAATTTGGAATTAAAAACAATCAGAATTCGAACGAGAAACCATGAGCAGTTCCTATTGAAGATAAGAATATTATTGAAGATAAAATTTTATGATTTGTGGTGGCATAATTTGTAATTTGATTTTATTTCAATTTCTAGAATTATGGATGTGTGATAAGAGTTTTAAAAAGACAACACTCAATTAGTACACATTAATGTGTGATATGAATTTAAAAGATAAAATTAAAGATGAATATATTTGTATAGTAGCAGCTATAGAAAATAAAAATGAGAAACTATGTTAAGATGATTTGGTCATAGATAATAAAAGCCCACTAAAAAAATAATAAGAAAGAGTGATACAATCACTATAAATGAAGATGTCAGAGGAGGAAAAAATCTAAGTTGACTTGAGATGTGACGGTGAAAAAGATATAAATTTATTTAATTTAACTGAATATATAACTATATTGATAAAACAAAATGACAAAAAAATATTCATATAACCAATCCTACTTAATTAAGACACAACACCTAATTTTTTGTTTAATTTATAATATTGAATGAAATTTATAGCAATTCTGGTTTTGACCCGTCACCTATTGCATTTTGGACTCGGGTTGATATGGTTTAAGTAGTTATTCTTATCTCTTTCTCTTTCCCTTGTCTTCCCTTTTATTTTGGTTATCGAGTTATAGTTGTGTGTTTGGGCAAGTTCGTTGCTTGTTTTTCCAAGCCTTTGTTGTCTAGATTTTGGCTCCTCCACTCGAGCGGGCATTCGTGCACTCGAGCGGGCTTTACAAATTTTCTCCTTCGCTCGAGCGGCCATTCTCGCGCTCAAGCGGGATTCGTCAACCTTCAGTATATTTTGTAGTTCTGAAAATACTGGGAAAGCGTATCGAACGCTCGAGCGTCCAGTCTCACACTCAAGTGGGGACCTACGTCTGCAAAACTTTTGGAAATGTGCATTCCACACTCGAGCATCACCTTTCACGCTCGAGCGAAAACCTTGTGTCTGACGCTCGAGCAGGGCTTTCCTCGCTCGAGCGGACTGCATGTATTTCTGTCCGAGAAGATGACGTTTTGAATCACTTTTTCTTTTCTCTCTCTCTCTCTAAAACTTTCCAAAAAGCTATTCCTGAGCTTCTCTCTCTACAATTCACCTTCTCTCTTAGATTTCATCTAGATCCATTGAGATTTCCACCCTAGTGCCATTGAGAAAAAGGTAGAGCTCGTCAAGATCTTCATTTTGAACTGAATAGAAGTGGATTTCGGCATTCTTGGGATTTCACTCTTGCTTGGCTCGTCTTCTCTTTTGAGGTAGGGACCTTTCTACACCTTCATGTGATATTTAGCTTAGTTATTTGTCACTTGTGTAACAATGGGGTGTTTTGGAGATGTTTTAAACAAACCTAGGGTTTGGGCACAAAATGGAAAGGGGGGTTTTGGGTGAAGATGGAATAAATGCTTGTGGGGTTTGAAAATGATGTTGTGTTATATTTAAGTTGATGATTTTGGTGCTTGTTTAATATTTGGGAAAAAGGGGAAAATTGCCCTAATTAGGTCAAACTATTTATTTGTATAAATAATTGGAATTGACATTGAAAATGTGAAATTGAGAGGGCCTTGATATAAATGGCAGAATTGGTTATGTATTAACTCATTCTTTTGAAAGTTTTGAATAAACTATATGTTGAGATTGAATATCTGTCTAGAGATAATTGTATTAGGCTATCGGTGGAGGGTAGCTTTGATTGTTGTAGAAATTGCATGTGGATTAAGTGAATTGAAACTAATCTTCTGATGATTGTCATTGAATATGACCGTGTTTATATACATTGTATATGTATCTTTGTCTTGGAAGTGGAAAGGGGATGTGCTTCATATTTGATCATATGTCTAAATACATTGCATATGTATGGATGTTTGTTTGGGAGGAGAAAGGGGATGGACTCCATTATAATTAAGTTGGCCGGAGTGTCTTGGGTAAAAGTCCCGAAATTATACATGGGTGCCTAGTCCGCGAACGAAATATCCGTAAAATGCCAATTGTAGTGCTTATATAGCCTACGTTTACATGGGTTCCGTTTGACGGCTGCCGCAGACGAAATATCCATGAAATGGAAGTTTGAAGTGTTTGTGCATATGTGTTGTGTGATTTGAAAATTATTGAGTTGTAGCCTCAGTTCGGCTGCTGAGAAATAATGAAATTGACTCATGAATTGAGAAAGATAGGTAGTTGAAATGTGAATTGAAGGTAAGTGGATTAAGACTTGAAGTTGATATCTTATGAGTATAAAGTTGTGAAAAGTTTTAATCACATGCATTGTTTTTGCACTTGTACTTATACCTTTGCAAAGTTTCATATACTGTGCTAGGTAATTTCTACTAGGCTATGGCTCACCCTATTTTGGAATGACATTTTCAGGTGTTGATGACTTACCTCCACCAAGGCAATAGCTAGGAAGGACATTTTGGGAGCAAGTGCTTCTTTATTTGAATTGTATATTTTTGTAAAGCCTAGGGCTAAATGTGTATGAGCTAGTCTCATTTTGTGTAACCAAGGCAAGGCTTGGAAAGATGTAAGCCAATAGGACATTTAATTATGTTAAACTCTTGTATTATTAACTTCATGTAATGAAAAGACTATTTATTTAGATTTATGCTATCATTTATATATATGTTTGTGAATGTATTTATGTTATTATTTTGGGGACATTACAATTTGGTATCAGAGCATACCGGGTTTCAATACTTTGGATACGTGGGAAGTGGTTAGTATCACAATGGGTTTCTCTTGCTTACTAGAGACTTAAGTATGAACGATGTGTGCTTATATGATAACATGCTTATATGATTATTTGGGTATGGGATTGAATTTCTTGGATGTTGATTGGGTCTACGGGTTTCTAGAAGTCCCGTTAGAAAGGCACTTGATCACTGCTATTTCTAATTGGAACTCTAGCAACGCCGCGGAACGGTTATTATCCAGAGATGAAATTCGTATATGATTACGTGATTATGTGCTTATGTCGAGTGAATTATTATTGTCCAATGTATTAGGACGTGAGTGGGTTAGCTTCGACACATTTGTAAATGTGCTAATCACTTTGTTACCTTCATTAGGATGTCAGGATGTGGTCGTGGAGGTAGGCATGGTAGGCCTAGGAGGCATAAGGTGCCTATACCGGATAACATTCCGGCGCAGGAAGAGGGAGTTGGTCAGGCCAACATGGCTGAGCGAGTAGGTCAGCAAACCATGGGCACCTTAACCCGTGAAATGGCCGGAGCACTAAGCGAATCCATGGACATTCTCAGGGCTGAAAATCAAGTCCTGGCCCAAACAGCTAAGGCAGGGCCTTAGTTTCTAAAGAGAGAGTTTTTCCGGTCTAATCCAGATGAGTTTTTGGGTGACCTAAAGGAGCCACTCAAGGTAGATGAGTGGCTTGAGCAGATAATGAAGATATTCGAGATGCATGGCTTCAAAGACGACCAGTTGAAGGCGACCTTGGCATCTTTCTAGTTGAAGGGAGATGCGGGTCCGTGGTGGAAGTATGCACGTGGGCGCATTGGGGTGGTTTAGGAGACTTTTGTCAGCACCTTCCAGGACAAGTTTATGCTTCCCACTGTTAGGGAGAAGTTGAGGGACCAGTTCTCTAAGCTGGTGCAGTTGAACACACCTGTGGCAGAGTTCGAAGCCACCTTTACTAGCTTGTCTAGGTTCGCACCCGAGATTGTGGCGACAGACGATGTCAGGACCCAAACCCGCCCCTACAGGTTTAGTATCATGACCAGGCAATAATCACGGATTACCTACGGCCTCTATACAAATATCGGTATCATGTCAGGACCTAAACCCGCCCCTACAGGTCTAGTATCATGATCGGCCAGTAATCACGGGTTACCTACGACCTCTATACAAATATCCAACCAATATTAAATACGGGGCTTAGCGGAAGCAAAGTAAATATGGAAGAAGTCCATCGAGCTGTGCATAAATGAAAAGAGTTTACAGTAGCACTGTTCAACCATTCCAAAGGTAAGTACTTATGCATTACAAAAGCTTCCAAAAGAAGATGGAAAATAAAACAAACAAAGGTTCACCCACAATTCAACTAGATAAAAGACATACAAAAAAAAAAAAGAAAAAAAAAACCCTATACCAAAATTCAACTAAGAGTTCATAACAAAAGGGGGTTTAGGCTTGCTTGGCTCGTCATGAGTCCAAGTGGCTCCATCTTGGGAGCTCCACAAAAGGCTGACCATGGGGTGACTCTGAGGTAATCTCTAACCTTGATGTTCAACATGCTCACCTATATATTTATAAACGTAAGTAGTGAGCTAATGCCCAATGAGTAATAACAGGATAAAGAGGTTATATGAATGAAGTTCCACAATAGTACAAATATCAATTAGATAAGCCATCATGTCAATCCTTTGTGATAAACAAAATCATTGATCGACAGCATATTCAATACAATTCCAATTTCAATTTAATTCTCAATGATTCGTGTTATCCCATTAACAATTCTCATTCAATGACAAATTACGTGGTACATCCAATAGAGTAACAATGTATCAGTAGCAATGGGACCTCGAGGGTCAATCAATATATCATATTCAATTATCTAATGGGCCACGGTATTATTTCCCTCGGGCCAGGGCCAATGGGCCATGGTATTATATCCCCTAGGTAAGGGCCTATTAAGCAATGGGCCCTAGTATTGATTTCCTCCAGGCAAGGGCCTATTCAGCAATGGGCCACGTATTGTTTCCCCTGGGCGAGAGCCTATTAACAATGGGCCACGGTATTGTTTCCCCTGGGCGAGGGCCTATTAACAATGGGCCACAGTATTGTTTCCCCCAGGTGAGGGCCTAATAACAATGGGTCACGGTATTGTTTCACCCGAGCGAGGGTCTCACTAAAGGATGCCACGAGTTTACTTCAAAAATGAACTTCATTCATTAGTCAAAATTAGTACTTCAATAAACCCAATCAATCAATCATGTATCGATTTTGATAACAATAACATTTTTGAAAATAAATATCACTTGAACATATCTTTATAAAGTTATTACTCACAGTGGTTTGTGGTGACACTAAGCCTCGGACATCTACCTAAACGAAACACATAACAAAGTACAAATGAAACTTCATTTCATTTTAATTCAATTCCCTTTATGTGCTTCTAACTTATTGTATGATTATAGGAGTCCAAATGCGGCCTAAGAATGCTCGGAGTGGCATGAGGATGCAAAAATGCACTTAAAAGAGTTGGTAAAATTTTGCTGAAAACAGGGTCTCTGCTCGAGCGCAACTTCCTACGCTCAAACGGGGGTTCAAAAACAAAGGTGGTTGCCCAAGCGTAACTTTTGTCGCTCGAGCGGTCTGCAAAAGTACTGGTTACATGAAATTCCCACTCAATGGTCGCTCCAGCAGAAGACTGAGAAAAAGGGTCCTCGCTCAACTGCCACTTTGGTCGCTCGAGTGACCTGTAAAATTTCAAAAAACTTCTGGGAGCTCGATTTTCACACTCGAGCAGGGCTTCCTCCCGCAAGCGGACAACACGAATTCTAGAATTTCTAAAACTGTGTCTGAAGTTCAAACATGGTATTCAAAGCCTCAAATCTTGTGTTTTTGGTACAAAAACATGGAGAATCATTATATAACATGAAAATACTTCCAATTTGAACCCATTTATTCAAAACCATGGTAATTTCCTAACCAAAGACTTCAACCTCAAATTATAAAATATGTTTAACTCAAACTGAGTGTACATTTCATCAAAACATGTTCAAAATATGATCAAGTGACATGAGAAGCATGAAAACATGAAGGATTCTCCAAATTAAGGTGTAAATGTGCCATGCATGTAGGAATTTCATGAATTCTAACTCAAATTATGCATGCATGTGTATAATTATGCTCAATTCTTTTCATACCCAAGATGATCCTAGCCTATACCTTCTAATTTCATGCAAATGAACTCAAAATCGTGATGAATACAACTTCTACATGACTTGATTTCAAGAATTTGGGTTGAATTCATACCTAATGTGTGAATGCAAGTGTTGTATAGCTTAATTCTTCAATTCTCCTTGACAATTCTTCTTCTCTCTCTCTAACTGTTGAGTCCTTAGCTTCCCTTCTTCAAAATCTCAGCTCCAAGATGTATTTTTTTGTCTAATTGAGCTTATGTAGCTCATATATATGTATATAATTGGCTTAAGTTAATTAAGCTTAGTTAGGACTAATTAATCCCACTTCATTCTAATAAACTCTAATCAATCATTGAAATTATTTTGATCCGAATCAAATTTCAATTAAAGTAGCCATAAAATTCTAAATATTCTAATTATCCCATTGGGACAGTCAATTTCAGTTCCTGAAGCTATTTAGGTTCTCAATTTCCGTCTCAAGTTATCAATTTGAACAGATGTTCCATGCGACAACAGATAATTACAAAATTAAACATGTAATCACACAATTAAATACACAATCATGCAATTAAACTTATTAAACTGATATAATATACTAGTCTAGAGGTTGGGGTCATCACAGTCTCTTCCCCTTAGAAAGTTTGGTCCTCCAAACTTAAGTTACCTTCAGATAGAAAGAAATGCGGATACCGTTGCCACATCTCTTCCTCTTACTCCCAAGTGGCCTCGTTCCCATAATGTTCTCTCCACTTGACCTTCATCATAGGGATAGTTTTGTTTCTCAATTGCTTCACTTGCTGATCAATGATTTGCACGGGCTATTCTTCATACATCATATCATCATCTAGAGCAATCCGATGGTAATCAATCACATGGAACGGATCTCTAAGATACCCACGAAGCATGGATACAAGGAAAATGTTGTGCACTTGTTCCATTCCCGTTGGCAAGGCAATACGATAAGCAACATGACCCAACCTCTCAAGGATCTGAAACGGTCCAATGTAGCGAGGAGTCAGTTTTCCTTTTTTACCAAATCTCGCATGCCCTTTTATCAGGGTCACTTTGACGATTACATGATCTCCCACTTTGTACTCTAAGTCCCTTCTTCGCTGATCCACATAACTTTCTTGTCGGCCCTGTGCAGTTTTGAGCCTTTGCTGAATGATTTTGACATTCTCTGTCATTTCTTGCAGAAGTTCAGTCCCATAAATAGTTCTATCACCAACCTCTATCCAACAAACTGGCGATCTACACTTCTTCCATATAGTGCCTCATATGGTGCCATACCGATACTCACTTGAAAACTGTTATTATAAGCAAATTCGGCCAGCGGCAAATAAGTTTCCCAACTGTCCCAAAAATCCAATACACACATACGAAGCATGTCTTCTAAGGTCTGAATAGTCATTTCGGTTTGCCCATCGGTATATGGATGAAATGATGTGCTAAATCTCAATCCTGTTCCCATTACATCCTATAGACTATGCCAAAATCTAGAAACAAATTTAGGATCCCTATCTGATACAATAGAGACTGGAACCCTATGCAGTCGAATAATCTCATCAATGTAGATAGTAACAAGTCTATATGCAGTAAATGAAGTCTTTACAGCAAGAAAGTCAGCAGATTTAGTCAATCTATCAACTATAACCCAAATGGAGTCCATACCTCTAGGTGTCCAAGGTAGGCCAACAACAAAGTCCACAGTGATATGTTCCTATTTCCATTCCGAAATAGGAAGAGACTGAAGCAAACCTGCTGGCTTCTGATGCTCCGCTTTCACTTGCTGGATTGTAAGCATATAGAGTTGAAGTCAGCAATCTCTCTTTTCATATTGGGCCACCAATACATTAGTTTCAAGTCTTGATACGTTTTGGTGTTTCCTAGATGCATAGCAAACATCGACTTGTGAGCTTCCTCCAAAATCTTCCTTTTCAAATTTGCATCATTCGAGACATACAATCTCCCCTGATATCTAAATACGAAGTTTTCAATTATAAATCCCGGTTTAGGTTTGGTGTCAAGTTCATCACAAATCTTCTTCAATAACTCATCATTTATTTGTTTCTACTTAATTTCCTCAATAATGGCAGGCTGGGCAGACATTGCGGCTATCAAGCTATCTTGTTCAAAAGGCACCACTTCAATTTTGAGTTTTTCGAACTCCAGTAGCAGCTCTCTTTGATCTGTGAACAAATAGGCAAGATTTCCCACACTTTTTTTGCTGAGTGCATCTGCCACAGTATTGGCTCTGCCCGGGTGATTGTGAATCTGCAAATCATAATCTTTGATTATTTCAAGCCATCTCCTTTGAAGCATGTTCAATTCTTTCTGAGTGAAAAGGTATTTCAGGCTCTTATGATCTGTATATACTTCACATTTAGCCCCATACAAATAGTGACGCCATATCTTTAATGCAAATACAACTGCAGCAAGTTCCAAATCATGTGTAGGGTAGTTCTTTTCGTGTGGCCTCAATTGTCGAGAGGCATATGCAATCACCTTGTCACTCTGCATTAAGACACAACACAAGCCCTTATAAGATGCATCACTAAAAGTTACAAAGCCTTCAGTACCTGAGGGAATTGCAAGAATTGGAGATGTAGTCAGTCTTATCTTCAACTCTTGAAAGGTTGCCTCTCTCTGATCCGTCCACTCAAATGGTTCCCCTTTCTAAGTCAATGGCACAACAATTTTTAAAGGTCTCTAACAAATCTTCAGTAATACCTTGCCAATCCCATAAAACTACGAACTTCTGATACATTAGTCGGAGTAGGCCAATTAATGATTGCTTCAATTCTATGAGGATCAACAGATATATCATCTTTATTAATGATATGCCCAAAAATGCAATTTCATCAAGCCAAAATTCACACTTTTTGAATATCCCATACAACCGTTTTTCTCTAAGCGTTTGAAGAGTCATTCTCAGGTGTTGTTTATGATCATCTCTATTTTTCGAATATATGAGAATATCATCAATGAACACTACGATAAATTCATCCAAGAAAGCTTTGAAAATTCTATTAATCAAATCCATGAATGCTGCAGGTGCATTTGTAACTCCAAAAGGCATGACTAAAAACTCATAATGTCCATACTTGGTTTGGAAGGCAGTCTTTTCAATGTCTTCAGTCTTAACCTTCAGTTGATGATACCCTGATCTCAAGTCAATTTTTGAAAATATTTGTGCCCCATGCAACTAGTCAAACAGTTCATCAATATGCGGCAACGGAGATTTATTTTTCACCGTCACCTTGTTTAGCTCTCGGTAATCAATGCATAATCGGAGAGTGTCGTCTTTCTTTTTAACAAAAAGTATCAGTGCGCCCTATGGTGATGTACTCGGTCTAATAAACCCTTTATCAAGAAATTCCTGTAACTAAATTTTCAAGTCTTTCAATTCAGTGGTAGACATACGGTAGTGAGTTTTAGAAATTGGTTGAGTCCCTGGTATTGCATCAATTGTAAATTCAATCTCTCTATCCACAAGTTGGCCAAGTAATTCATTCGGAAACACATCATGAAAATCTCTCACCACTGGTACATCATCTATGGTAATGTCTATAGTTGGTTTAGTTATTACACTACACAAATACCCCTTGACAACCCTTATTTATTAGTTTTCGAGCTTTCATGGCTGATATGAGGTACGGTGGTGGAACTACCCATTTTCCCTCGAAATTTCATCTTGTCCGGGAGGCCGGAATATCACTCATTTCAAGACACAATCAATAGTTGTATAATATTCAGCTAGCCAATCCATACCCAAAACAACATCAAAATGTCTCAGGTCTAAAGGTATTAAATCGGCATACAAGGTAGCATTCCCAAGAAATAATTCACATGCAACAAATATAGTTGAACATAACATGGATCCCCCTGTAGGTGATGCAACACATAGTATATAGTTCAATGTTTCCATAGGTCTATTCAAAGTTTCAGCAAAAGCCATAGAAATAAACGAATGTGTAGACCCATAATCAATTAAAGTATAAACAGGTTTACCACAAATGGAGATTGTACCTGACACTACTGCCTCAGTATTTTGAGTATCCTCCTGAATCAGTGAAAAAACCCTTCCTTGCCTTTGTTCATTCCTTGTGGCAGACGGTGTTGTAGCTGGTCTTGTTGTGGGAACTGATCCTATCGAGCTCGTGGCACCTCGATTACTACTCTGACGCGACTGTGTGCAATCCTTCACCATATGCCCTATCTTTCCACACTGGTAACAAGCCCCCGTAGTGCGATAGCAAACACCCTAGTGTTTTTTTCCACAAACGGTACAAGTAGGTACTGAGTTGCCACTTTGGGTTGACCCAAAATTGCTGGAATTTCCAAACTTCAACTTCTTATTTGTTGTTGGTGTCCCCTTATAAAAATTATGTCTCCTATCCTTCCATTTGAAATTTTGTTTACGGTTGGCTACATTTCTTTCTGCCATTAGTGCCCTATCAAGTATATCCACATATGTCGGCAATTTGAGCACATTGATTTTATCTAAAATTGGGTCACGCAAACCTCCCTCAAACTGTCTAGCCTTCTTGTAGTCCGTATCCACCATGTGGGGTGCAAAACGGGTAAATTCTATGAATTGAGCTTCATACTCAGCAATTGATTTGTTTCCCTGCTTCAGTTCCATAAATTCAGCTATTTTTCTATCCCACACACATTGTGGAAAGTATTTCTCATAGAAGATTTCTAGAAAATGGGTCCAAGTAACATCCTTATTATCATCTCGAACCAACATCCACGAACGCCTTGTATCATCTTCCAATGTGAATGTAGCTAGTTGCACCTTCTGGGCTTTGGTACATGGAAACACTTCAAACAATTTTTCCATTCCCAAAACCCAAGCTTCGGCCTTCAATGGTTCAATTCCACCATGAAACACTGGTGGCTTCATCTTCTTAAATTCTCTAGTCAAAGCAACAGTGTAGGTCTTCGGCTGACACCCTGGAGCTAGAGGTGGTACAGGCATTGGAGGTGGGGGAGGTGGTTGTTGTTGTTGCTACCACTACTGTTGTTGTCTTATGGCCTCAGCCATATCGTGCATCATTCGTCCCAGTTTGTCCAGTCTTGAGGAGGATGCCTCCTCTAGCTCATCACCCCTTGTCCTCACCATTTTTTATATAAAACTTGTATTATGATAAACACAACAAATAAAATATGTCCACATGTACAAATTTAAAACATGTAATCATACAATTCATCTCACTCTAACATTTAATTACACATTAATGCAATCCTGAAGTATCTTCTAGATGATCGATCGCACAATAGACAAGTGAGTGAGATGTAACTCGTGCTCCGATACCACTCTATCGACTTGTGAGCTTCCCCCTACATGTTTAGTATCATGATTGGGCAGTAATCATGGATTACCTACGGCCTCTATACAAATATCGGTACCATGTCAGGACCCAAACCCGCCTCTACAGGTTTAGTATCATGACTGGCCAGTAATCACGGGTTACTTATGGCCTCTATACAAATATCCAACCAATATTAAATACGGGGCTTAGTGGAAGCAAAGTAAATGTGGAAGAAGTCCATCGAGCTGTGCATAAATGAAAAGAGTTTACAGTAGCACTGTTCAACCATTCCGAAGGTAGATACTTATACATTACAAAAGCTTCCAAAAGAAGAAGGAAAATAAACCAAATAGAGGTTCAGCCACAATTCAACTAGATAAAAGACATATACAAAAAAAAAAAAAAAAAACAAAAACCCCTATGCCAAAATTTAACTAAGAGTTCATAACAAAAGGGGGTTTAGGCTTGCTTGGCTCGTCATGAGTCCAAGTGGCTCCATCTCAGGAGCTCCACAAAAGGCTAACCATGGGGTGACTCCGAGGCAATCTCTAACCTTGATGTTCAACATGCTCACCTACATATATATAAACATAAATAATGAGTGAATGCCCAATGAGTAATAACAGGATAAAGAGGTTATATGAATAAAGTTCCACAACAGTACAAATATCAATTAGATAAGCCATCATGTCAATCCTTCGTGATAAACAAAATCATTGATCGACAGCATATTCAATACAATTCTGATTTCAATTTAATTCTCAATGATCCGTGTTATCCCATTAACAATTCTCATTCAATGACAAAGGTGGTCGCTCAAGCGTAACTTCTGTCGCTCGAGCGGTCTGCAAAAGTACTGGTTACATGAAATTCTCGCTCGATAGTCACTCCAGCGGAAGACTGAGAAAAAGGGTCCTCGCTCAAGCGCCACTTTGGTCGCTCGAGCGACCTGTAAAATTTCAGAAAACTTCTGGGAGCTCGATTTTCACACTCGAGCAGGGCTTCCCTCCCTCGAGCGGACAACATGAATTCTTGAATTTCCAGAACTGTGTCTGAAGTTCAAACATGGTATTCAAAGCCTCAAATCTTGGGTTTTTGGTACAAAAACATGGAGAATCATTATATAACATGAAAATACTTTCAATTTGAGCCCATTTATTTAGAACCATGGTAATTTCCCAACAAAAGATTTCAACCTCAAATTATAAAATATGTTTAACTCAAATTGAGTGTACATTTCTTCAAAACATGTTCAAAATATGATCAAGTGACATGAGAAGCAAGAAAACATGAAGGATTCTCCAAATTAAGGTGCAAATGTGCCATGCATGTAGGAATTTCATGAATTTTAACTCAAATTATGCATGCATGTGTAGAATTATGCTCAATTCTTTTCATACCCAAGATGATCCTTGCATATACATTCTAATTTCATGCAAATGAACTCAAAATCGTGATGAATACAACTTCTACATGACTTGATTTCAAGAAACTGGCGATCTACACTTTCTGCCATATAGTGCCTCATATGGTGCCATATCGATACTCGCTTGAAAATTGTTATTATAAGCAAATTCGCCCAGTGGCAAATAAGTTTCCCAATTGCCCTGAAAATCCAATACACACATACGAAGCATGTCTTCTAAGGTCTGAATAGTCACTTCGGTTTGCCCATCGGTTTGTGGATGAAATGATGTGCTAAATCTCAATTCTGTTCCCATTACATCCTATAGACTATGCCAAAATCTAGAAACAAATTTAGGATCCCTATCTGATACAATAGAGACTGGAACCCTATGCAGTCAAATAATCTCATCAATGTAGATAGTAGCAAGTCTATATGCAGTAAATGAAGCCTTTACAACAAGAAAGTCAGCAGATTTAGTCAATCTATCAACTATAACCCAAATAGAGTCCATACCTCTAGGTGTCCGTGGTAGGCCAACAACAAAGTCCACGGTGACATGTTCCCATTTCCATTCCAAAATAGGAAGAGGCTGAAGCAAACCTGCTGGTTTCTGATGCTCCGCTTTCGCTTGCTGGATTGTAAGCATTTCGAGTTGAAGTCAGCAATCTCTCTTTTTATATTGGGTCACTAATACATTAGCTTCAAGTCTTAATACATTTTGGTGTTTCCTGGATGCATAGCAAACATCGACTTGTGAGCTTCCTCCAAAATCTTCGTTTTCAAATCTGCATCATTCGGGACACACAATCTCCCCTGATATTTCAACGCGAAGTTTTCAATTATAAATCCTGGTTTAGGCTTGGTGTCAAGTTCATCACAAATCTTCTTCAATAACTCATCATTTATTTGTTTCTGCTTAATTTCCTCGATAATAACAGGCTGGGCAGACATTGTGGCTATCAAGCTATCTTGTTCAAAAGGCACCACTTCAATTTTGAGTTTTTCAAACTCCAGTAGGAACTCTCTTTGATCTATGAGCAAATAGACAAGATTCCCCACACTTTTTCTGCTGAGTGCATCTACCATAGTATTGGCTCTACCCGGGTGATAGTGAATCTGCAAATCATAATCTTTGATTAATTCAAGCCATTTCCTTTGACGCATGTTCAATTCCTTCTGAGTGAAAAGGTATTTCAGGCTCTTATGATTTGTATATACTTCACATTTAGCCCCATACAAATAGTGACGCCATATCTTTAATGCAAATACAACTGCAGCAAGTTCCAAATCATGTGTAGGGTAGTTCTTTTTGTAGGGCCTCAATTGTTGAGAGGCATATGCAATCACCTTGTCACTTTGCATTAAGACACAACCCAAGCCCTTATAAGATGCATCACTAAAAATTACAAAGCCTTCAGTACCTGAGGGAATGGCAAGAATTGGAGTTGTAGTCAGTCTTATCTTCAACTCTTGAAAGGCTACCTCTCTCTGATCCGTCCACTCAAATGGTTCCCCTTTCTAAGTTAACTGAGTCAATGGCACAACAATTTTCGAAAAGTCTCTAAGAAGTCTTCGGTAATACTCTGCCAATCCCATAAAACTACGAACTTCTGATACATTTGTCGGAGTAGTCCAATTAGTGATTGCTTCAATTTTATGACGTTCAACAGATATATCATCTTTATTAATGATATGCCCAAAAATGCAATTTCATTAAGCCAAAATTCACTTTTTTGAATTTTCCATACAATCGTTTTTCTCTAAGCGTTTGAAGAGTCATTCTCGGGTGTTGTTTGTGATCATCTCTATTTTTCGAATATATGAGAATATCATCAATGAACACTACGATAAATTCATCCAAGAAGGGTTTGAAAATTCTATTTATCAAATCCATGAATGTTGCAGGTGAATTTGTAACTCCAAAAGGCATGACTAAAAACTAATAATATTCATACCTGGTTCGGAAGGGGTTCTAACTCTCAGCAGTCCCAGGGAGTACAATCAAGGTCTACCTTTCCAGTGCCGAGTTTGGGTTCTGGGAGAGGTGGTTGGGGGGATGTGACCTATTTCAAATGTGGCCAATTGGGTCACAAGTCTCCAGCTTGCCCTCAGAGAGGGGGAGGGCAGCGAGCAGCTTTACCTTCAGCTCGTTCTCAGGGCCTGAGTCAGGGTAGAGAACAACCGCTCACTTGTTACCAGTGTGGTCAGGCGGGGCACCTGAAGAGGTTTTGCCCATAGTTGGGTGGCACATCTGGTGTGTTTGGTTCGAGAAAGACATAGAGTCACCAGCTAGCACACTCAGCATTGGCCTCGATGGCCAATCAGGGAGCCTCTTCGGCTCAATCCATGTAGCAGGCTTATGCTCCAAGGGGTGAGTAGGTAGATCAGAGGCCATCAAGGCGTGTGTATACTGTCACAGCGCCAGACCTTGTGCCTGCTCCTTCAGTAGTGAGAGGTACCTGGTTGTTTTGCAATTTAGTTGCTAATGTGTTGATTAATACGGGTGTATCCCATTCTTTTATCTCGTCTGTATTTGCATCGGTTTTGGGATTGGAGTTGGCACAGTTAGCATCTCCTATTTGTGTAAAGTCACCTATTGATGGTGAGGTTATCTTGAAATAGGGGTGTCGAGGTTGTGACATAGAGGTCGCTGGTCGTCGGCTTCTATTTGCATTTGTCTTGCTTGACATGACTAGTTATGATGTTATTTTAGGTATGGATTGGTTATTATCATACCGAGCTGATATAGATTGCTAGCGTCAGAGGGTTACTGTATGTACCTTGAGCGGGAATTGCTTTTATTTCATGGGGGATCAGGTGGATAGAGTCTTATCACCGGTATATGATCCACGTGGGCGGAGTGAGCTTAGCTGTCTTGCTAACTTCTTGAATAGTGAATGTGATGAAGTCCGGGTTGAGTTGCAAAGGGCGGTTTGTGAATACCCCGATGTCTTTCCCGAGGATCTTACTAGTTTACCACCTTACAAAGAGATTGAGTTCTTTATTGAATTAGTGCCTGGTATAACACCAATTTCAATGGCACCGTATCTACTTGCACCTTTTGAGTTGAGTGAGCTGAAGGTTCAACTTCAGGAATTGTTAGATAAGAGTTTTATCCGCCCTAGTACTTCGCCTTGGGGACCACCATTTGAGCTGGCATTCCGGCGCTCGAACGGGCTTCACAAATTTTCTCTTTCGCTCGAGTAGCCATTCTCGCACTCGAGTAGGATTTATCAACCTTCAGTATATTTTGCAGTTCTGAAAATACTGGGAAAGTGCATCAGACGCTTGAGCGTCCAGTCTCAAGCTCGAGCGGGGACCTTCGTCTGCAAAACTTCTGGAATTGTATATACCACGCTTGAGCGCCACCTTTCACACTCGAGTGGAACCTTGTGTCTAGCGCTCAAGCGGGTCTTTCAACGCTTGAGCGGACTGCATGTATTTCAGTTCGAGAAGATGACATTTTGAATCACATTTTCTTTTCTCTCTCTCTTTAAAACTTTCCAAAAAGCTTGTTCTTGAGCTTCTCTTTCCACAATTCACCTTCTCTCTTAGATTTCATCTAGATCCATTGAGATTTCCAGCCTAGTGCCTTTGAGAAAAAGGTGGAGCTTGTCAAGATCTTCATTTTGAACCAAATAGAAATGGGTTTCGGCATTCTTGGGGTTTCACTCTTGCTTGGCTGGTCTTCTCTTTTGAGGTAGGGATCTTTCTACACCTTTATATGATATTTAGCTTAGTTATTTGTCACTTGTGTAACAATGGTGTGTTTTGGGGATGTTTTTAAACAAACCTAGGGTTTGGGCATAAAATGGAAATAGGGGTTTTGGGTGAAGATGGAATAAATGCTTGTGGGGTTTGAAAATGATGTTGTGTTATATCTAATTTGATGATTTTGGCGCTTGTTTAATATTTGGGAAAAAGGGGAAAATTGCCCTAATTAGGTCAAACTATTTATTTGTATAAATAATTGGAATTACCATTGAAAATGTGAAATTGAGAGGGCCTTTATATAAATGGTGGAATTGGTTATCTATTAACTCATTCTTTTGGAAGTTTTGAATATACTACCTGTTGGGATTGAATATCTGTATAGAGATAACTGTATTGCGCTATCGGTGGATGATAGCTTTGACTGTTGTAGAAATTGCATGTGGATTAGGTGAATTGAAACTAATGTTCTAATGATTGTCATTGAATATGATCGTGTTTATATACATCATCATATATGTATATTTGTTTTGGAAGTGGAAAGGGGATGTGCTTCATATTTGATCATATGTTTAAATACATTGCATATGTATGGATGTTTGTTTGGGAGGAGAAACGAGATGGACTCCATTATAATTAAGTTGGCTGGAGTGTCCTGGGTGAGAGTCCAGAAATTATACATGGATTGTTTTTCCACTTGTACTTATACCTTTGCTAAGTTTCATATACTGTACTAGATAATTTCTACTGGGTTATGGCTCACCCTACTTGGGAATAACATTTTCAGGTGTTGGTGACTTACCTCCACCAAGGCAATAGCTAGGAGGGACATTTTGGGAGCAAGAGCTTTTTTATTTGAATTGTATATTTTTGTAAAGCCTAGGGCTAAATGTGTATGAGTTAGTCTCCCTTTGTATAACCAAGTCAAGGCTTGGAAAGATGTAAGCCAATAGGACATTTAATTATGTTAAACTCTTGTATTGTTAACTTCATGTAATGAAAAGACTATTTACTTTGATTTATGCTATCATTTATATATATGTTTGTGGATGTATTTATGTTATTATTTTGGGGACATTAGAATTTGGTATCAGAGTGCACCGAGTTTCAATACTCTGGGTACGTGGGAAGTGGTTAGTATCACAATAGGTTTGTCTCGCTTACTAGAGACTTAAGTGTGAATGATGTGTGCTTATATGATAACATGCTTATATGATATAAAATTATATAAAAATGATATTTTCTTACAGAAATAGTTAGTGTAATTCGCCCAAAAATTAATAACATATATTTTTGTTCTAAAAAAATGTATGAGATGTGTTTCACACATGACTTGATTCCATTTAAATTCCAAGACAAAACCCTAACGAAAGGTGTTAAGTACAGCAAGATAATAGTTTGAAATGATTAATTATTCATTTTAAAGTTTAAAAAGATAAATAAATCATAATTTAAAGATGTTTACTGCATTTTTCCCTAAAAATTATAGAGCCGCTACTGCAATGCACATTTATCTACAACAGTTAATTCGACTTTATATCTTTAATAGAGAAAGAAGCCCCAAAGTCAAGTCGAGCATACACATATGAGACATGAGCTTTTAATTTGATAACAAAGTTCTTAGTCATGCACGCCACATATGACTTTTTCACAACCATTGAATGATTAAGATCCATCTTTATATTTTCTCATTGATATTCCAAGTTGTTTACAGCTGATGTGAACCACAACTCGTCGGTGGTTTAAGAATAGACAATTTAAATGCCCGTTGAGGCTAAACTCTTGAGTAAAAGAGAACCCCCTGCATTACCTCATATGAAATTTTATTAATTTATGTACCTGGGGCATATGTTAAGGTGATTATAAAGAGTTCTACATCATTATAACATTGAGTGCATGAAAGAATATATAATATTTGTTAAAATTTTCTTAACATGTGCCCTAAAAATATAACAAGATTTTTATTAACAAGATTTTTATTATATATAAACATAATAAAAGGTATTGTCAAAATAATTTTACATAATAAAAGTTAGGATTAATTACACCAAGACCTCGTCAATTATTATTGAATATTACTTAACTTCCTCATTTATGAATTCGTACAAATTGACCCCCTCAAATATGAAAATGTATCACTTTTACCTCTAGACCACATTTAAAAGGAATGTATTTCTATGAATTTTATAGTTAAGAAGGATAAAGTGACACTCGGTAATATACATGAGGAGATCTTGGTGTAATTAATCTCTTTTATTGTCAAAATTTGAAATAGTAGTTGAAAGTCTCTCAATAATTAACAAAAACTGACTAAATCGGAGATTATCAAAAAGAATTTCACTCTCTCCGTCAAATCATAAAGAGAGAAAAACAACTTCTCTCATTAGATATGAAAACAATCTCATCGTTATATTTACATTACACCTCTTTCTTTCTTTTTTTGATTCAACTACATTACACCTCTTTCATTCTCTTAGTTAAGATAGGGAAAAAAAAAACAAAATATTTTGATTGTGAAAATTAGATAGCTTATTATGAATGCCCGAATTATACTTTTCATCTTGGGCTTGAAATAGGCTTGAGTGGACTCTGTCATTGGTGGCATTTTGGTTTAAAATTAAAGGAGAAATTGTCCGGTCCTGTTAGAGAAATATTTTAGAGGAAGGAAAAAAGAAAAGTGAAAAAAATATTCACCCAGTTTAGTTTGGAGTTTTCAAAAATAATTTTTTGAATTTTTAAAAAAAATAAAAAATTCAATAAAAAAAAAACGAAAAATAAAAAAATTAATTTTTTAAAAAATGGGTAAAACCAAACATGGTGATTTACATTTCATTTACTTATTTTTCTTTTATTATTTTATTATTTATTCTTCCTTGCAAAATCTCTCTTAAAATTCATAATTTTGACGCCACTACAGTGCCTATGACATGAGAAAATGAATTATAAATTGAACAACTAAAGTCAAGTCATATTAGACAAATGTTTCCTTTACCATGCATAGTAAAGGAAACATTTGTCGTAAACAATATATGGCTAAAGAATCCATTTCTATCAATTTTCATACATTCATTATTTGTATATGTATATGTTGGAATTTCCAAATTGTTATAAATTGATGTGACCTTAAAGTCCATTCTAACTAGGGACAGAATAAGCATTAGTGGTCCTAAAATTTGGAATTAAAAACAATCAGAATTCGAACGAGAACCATGAGAAGTTCCTATTGAAGATAAGAATATTATTGAAGATAAAATTTTATGATTTGTGGTAGCATAATTTGTAATTTGATTTTGTTTCAATTTCTAGAATTATGGATGTCTGATAAGAATTTTAAAAAGACAACGCTTAATTAGTATACATTAATGTGTTATATGAATTTAAAAGATAAAATTAAAGATAAATATATTCGTAGAGTAGAGTAGCAACTATGGAAAATAAAAATGAGAAAATAAAAGCCCACTGAAAGAATAGTAAGAAAGAGTGATACAATCACTATAAATGGAGATGTTAGAGGAGGAAAAAATCTAAGTGGACTTGAGATGTGATGGTGAAAAATATAAATTTATTTAATTTAACTGAATATATAACTATATTGATAAAACAAAATGACAAAAAAATATTCATATAACCAATCCTACTTAATTAAGACACAACACTTAATTTTTTGTTTAATTTATAATATTGAATGAAATTTATAGCAATTCTGGTTTTGACCTGTTACCTATTGCATTTTGGACTCGGCTTGGTATGGTTTAAGTAGTTATTCTTATCTCTTTCCCTTGTCTTCCCTTTTATTTTGGTTATCGAGTTATAGTTGTGTGTTTGGGGCAAGTTGGTTGCTTGTTTTTCCAAGCCTTTGTTGCCCAGATTTTGGCTCCTCCCCTCAAGCGGGCATTCGTGCGCTCGAGCGAGCTTCACAAATTTTCTCCTCCGCTCGAGCGGCCATTCTTGCGTTCGAGCGGGATGCGTCAACCTTTAGTAAATTTTGCAGTTCTGAAAATACTGCAAAGTGTATCGGACGCTCTAGCGTCTAGTCTCACGCTCGAGCGGGGACCTTCGTCTGCAAAACTTCTGGAATTGTGCAATCCACGCTCTAGCATCACCTTTCACACTTCAGTGGAACCTAGTGTCTGACGCTCGAGCGGGGCTTTCCTCGCTCGAGCAGATTGAGTGTATTTTAATTCGAGAAGATAACATTTTGAATCACTTTTTGTTTTTTCTCTCTCTCTTAAACTTTCCAAAAAGTTATTCTTGAGCTCCTCTCTCTACAATTCACCTTCTCTCTTAGATTTCATTTAGATCCATTGAGATTTCCACCCTAGTGCCTTTGAGAAAAAGGTAGAGCTGGTCAAGATCTTCATTTTGAACTGAATAGAAGTGGGTTTTGGCTTTCTTGGGGTTTCACTCTTGCTTGGCTCGTCTTCTTTTTCGAGGTAGGGGTCTTTCTACACCTTCATATGATATTTAGCTTGGTTATTTGTCACTTGTGTAACAATGGTGTGTTTTGGCGATGTTTTT
Organism: Camellia sinensis; assembly: GCF_004153795.1. Classification (NCBI taxonomy): domain Eukaryota; kingdom Viridiplantae; phylum Streptophyta; class Magnoliopsida; order Ericales; family Theaceae; genus Camellia; species Camellia sinensis. The sequence goes on along the minus strand of NW_021025275.1, from coordinate 203,133 downwards.
AAACAAACCTAGGGTTTGGACACAAAATGGAAAGAGGGGTTTTGGGTGAAGATGGAATAAATGCTTGTGAGGTTTGAAAAAGATGATGTGTTATATCTAATTTGATGATTTTGGTGCTTGTTTAATATATGGGAAAAAGAGGGAAATTGCCCTAATTAGGTCAAACTATTTATTTGTATAAATAATTGGAATTGACATTGAAAATGTGAAATTGAGAGGGCCTTTATATAAATGGTGGAATTGGTTATGTATTAACTCATTCTTTTGGAAGTTTCGAATAAACTACCTATTGAGATTGAATATCTGTCTAGAGATAATTGTATTGGGCTATCGGTGGAGGATAACTTTGACTGTTGTAGAAATTGTATGTGGATTAGGTGAATTGAAACTAATCTTCTGATGATTGTCATTGAATATGATCGTGTTTATATACATTGTATATGTATGTTTGTTTTGGAAGTGGAAAAGAGATATGCTACATATATGATCATATGTTTAAATACATTGCATATGTATGGATGTTTGTTTGGGAGGAAAAAGGGGATGGACTCAATTATAAATAAGTTGGCCGGAGTGTCCTGGGTGAAAGTTCAAAAATTATACATGGTTGCCTAGCTCGCGGACGAAATATCCGTAAAATGGCAATTGTAGTGCTTGTATAGCCTACGTTTACATGTGTCCCGTTTGACGCCTGCCCGCGGACGAAATATCCGTGACATGGAACTTTGGAGTGTTTGTGCATTTGTGTTGTGTGATTTGAAAATTATTGAGTTGTAGCCTTAGTTCGATTGTTGAGAAATAATGAAATTGACTCATGAATTGAGAAAGATAGGTAGTTGAAATGTGAATTAAAGGTAAGTGGATTTTAGACTTGATGCTGATATCTTATGAGTATAAAGTTGTGAAAAGTTTTAATCACATGCATTGTTTTTGCACTTGTACTTATACCTTCGCTAAGTTTCATATACTGTGCTAGATAATTTCTACTGGGTTGTGGTTCACCCTATTTGGGAATAACATTTTCAGGTGTTGGTGACTTACCTCCACCAAGACAATAGCTAGGAGGGAAATTTTGGGAGCAAGAGCTTCTTTATTTGAATTGTATATTTTTGTAAAGCCTAGGGCTAAATGTGTATGAGCTAGTTTCCTTTTGTGTAACCAAGGCAAGGCTTGGAAAGATGTAAGCCAATTGGGCATTTAATTATGTTAACCTCTTGTATTATTAACTTCATGTAATGAAAAGACTATTTACTTTGATTTATGCTATCATTTATATATATGTTTGTGGATGTATTTATGTTATTATTTTGGGGACATTAGAATTTGGTATCAGAGTGCACCGAGTTTCAATACTCTGGGTACGTGGGAAGTGGTTAGTATCACAATAGGTTTGTCTCGCTTACTAGAGACTTAAGTGTGAATGATGTGTGCTTATATGATAACATGCTTATATGATTATTTGAGCATGGGATTGAATTTCTTGGATGTTGATTGGGTCTATGGGTTTCTAGAAGTCCTGTTAGAAAGACACTTGATCACTGCTATTTCTAATTGAAACTCTAGCAACGCCGCGGGACAGTCATTATCCGAATATGAAATTCGTATGTGTTTACGTGATTATGTGCTTATGTGGAGTGAATTACTGTTTTCCAATGTATTAGGACGCGAGTGGGTTAGGTTCTGCACATTTGTAAATGTGCTAATCTCTTTGTTACCTTCATTAGGATGTCAGGACGTGGTCGTGACGGTAGGCTTGGTAGGCCTAGGAGGCATAAGGTGCCTATACCGGATGACATTCTGACACAGGAAAAGGAAGTTGGTCAGGCTAACGTGGCCGAGCCAGTAGGTCAGCAGGCCATGAGCGCCTTAGCCCACGAAATAGCTGGAGCACTGAGGGAATCCATGGACATTCTCAAGGCTAAAAATCAAGTCTAGGCCCAAGTAGTTGAGGCAGGGCCTTCATTTCTAAAGAGAGAGTTTTTTCGATCTAATCCGGATGAGTTTTTGGGTGACCCAAAGGAGCCATTCAAGGAAGATGAGTGTCTTGAGCAGATAATGAAGATGTTCGAGATGCTTGGCATCGAAGACGACCAGTTGAGGGTGACCTTGGCATCTTTCCAGTTGAAGGGAGATGAGGGTTAGTGGTGGAAGTATACGCGTGGGCACATTGGGGTGACTTGGGAGGCTTTTGTCAGCGTTTTCGAAGACAAGTTTTTTCCTCCCACTATTAGGGAGAAGTTGAGGGACCAATTCTCTAAGCTGGTGCTGTTGAACACACCTATGGTAGAGTTTGAAGCCACCTTTACTAGCTTGTCCAGGTTTGCACTCGAGATTATGGCGACAGAGGATGTTAGGACCCAGACCCGCCTCTACAGGTTTAGTATCATGACCGGGCAGTAATCACGGATTACCTACGGCCTCTATACAAATATCGGTATCATGGGAGCATATTACAATGGATTTTGTTGTAGGCCTTCTGAGAACTCAACGGTGTAGTGACGCCACTTGGGCAGTAGTTGACCGGTTGACCATGTCCACGCACTTTATACCTAAGCGCGTTAGCGATTCGGAAGACCGGCTTGTCGACTTGTATATTAGGGACATAGTGAGATTGCACGGAGTCCCTATGACGATCGTTTCGGATAGAGATCCACGTTTCACAGCTCGATTGTGGCAGAGTTTGCAAAGTGCCTTGGGCACTAGATTGACCTTTAGTACTGCATATCATCCTTAGATTGACGAGCAATCTGAACGTACTATTCAAATCCTTGAGGATATGCTTCGAGGTTATGTGCTTGATTTTAAGGGGTCGTAGGAGAGGCACCTGCCCTTAGTGCAGTTTGCCTACAATAACAGCTTCCAATCGAGTATTGGCATGGCACCATTTGAGGCCTTGTATGGCCGACTGTGTATATCCCCTGTATGTTGGGCCGAGGTGGGTGATGCACCTTTGTTGGGCCCAGAGTTAGTTCGGAAAACGACAAAGAAGATAACACTTATTTGTAAGAGGTTGGTTACGGCTCAAAGTCACTAAAAGAGTTACGCCGACCATAGAAGGAGACCCTTGTCTTTTGAGGTGGGAGACCATGTGTTCCTCAAAATATCACCTAGGCAAGGTTTGATAAGATTTGGGAAGAGTGGGAAGTTGTCCCTTCGATTTATTGGTCCTTTTGAAATCCTTGAGCGGATTGGTGGGGTTGCTTATCGGTTGGCGTTGCCGCCATAGTTTTCTGGGATTCATGACGTGTTTCATATTAGTATGCTTCGGAAGTACGAGCTGGATCCATCGCACATGTTGGATTGGACACTTGAAAGTAAATGAGGATGCCTCGTATGAGGAGAGACCGGTGAGAGTCTTGGATAGAAGGGAACAAGTCTTGCGAGGCAAGACAATTCCTTTAGTTAAAGTTTTGTGGAATCATCACAAGGTTGAGAAAGTAACTTGGGAGCCTGAATTGGAAGTCCGAGAGAAATATCTGGACTTATTCATTGATGTTTAATTTTGTATTGAGATTTCGATTATGATGATGAAAAGTATGAACATTGCATATACTTTGAGAATGTGAAATATTGAGCGTTGTATCACTTTTGGAAAGCATTGTATATGCTATGTAAAATTTTGAGAACTTGGACCCTGGTTTAAACATTGCATATGTCTTGGGAAATTGTAAATTTTATTTTATATGGGACTTGTGTATCGAGTCACTGGGGATGGATGACCGGAGAATGGGTCATAGTGTTAAAGTTGTAAGAATAACGTTGTTGTGAATGGTATAACTCAATTTTTGAAACTTGATTTGTAATTTCGGGGACAAAATTCTTTAAGGGGGGGAGGTTATAGCCATTCTGGCTTTGACCTGTTACCTATTACATTTTGGACTCGGGTTGGTATGGTTTAAATAGTTATTCTTATCTTTTTCCCTTGTCTTCCCTTTTATTAAGTTGTAGGTGTGTGTTCGGGGCAAGTTGGTTGTTTGTTTTTCCAAGCCTTTGTTGCCCAGATTTTGGCTTCTCCACTTGAGCTGGCATTCTTGCGCTCGAGCGGGCTTCACAAATTTTCTCCTCTGCTCGAGCTGCCATTCTCGCGCTCAAGTGGGATTCATCAACCTTCAATATAGTTTGTAGTTCTGAAAATACTAGGAAAGTGCATTAGATGCTCGAGCGTCCAACCTCACACTCGAGTGGGGACCTTCGTCTGCGAAACTTCTGGAATTGTGCATTCCATGCTCGAGTGCCACCTTTCACACTCGAGTGGAACCTTGTGTCTAACGCTCGAGCGAGGCTTTCCACGCTCGAGCAGACTGCGTGTAGTTCAGTCCGAGAAGATGACATTTTGAATCACTTTTTCTTTTCTCTCTCTCTTTAAAACTTTTCAAAAAGTTTGTTCTTGAACTTCTCTCTCTACAATTCACATTCTCTCTTAGATTTCATCTAGATCCATTGAGATTTCCACCCTAGTGCCTTTGAGAAAAAGGCAGAGCTCGTCAAGATCTTCATTTTGAACCAAATAGAAGTGGGTTTTGGCGTTCTTGGGGTTTCACTCTTGCTTGGCACATCTTCTCTTTTAAAGTAGGGATCTTTCTACACCTTCATATGATATTTAGCTTAGCTATTTGTCACTTGTGTAACAATGGTGTGTTTTGGGGATTTTTTTAAACAAACCTAGGGTTTGGGCACAAAATGGAAAGAGGGGTTTTGAGTGAAGACGGAATAAATGCTTGTGGGATTTGAAAATGATGTTGTGTTATATCTATTTTGATGATTTTGGCGCTTGTTTAATATTCGGGAAAAAAAGAGGAAAATTGCCCTAATTAGGTCAAACTATTTATTTGTATAAATAATTGGAATTACCATTGAAAATGCGAAATTGAGAAGGCCTTGATATAAATGGTGGAATTGGTTATGTAGTAACTCATTCTTTTGGAAGTTTTGAATAAACTATCTATTGAGATTAAATATATGTCTAGAGATAACTGTATTGGGCTATCGGTGGAGGATAGCTTTGACTGTTGTAGAAATTGCATGTGGATTAAGTGAATTGAAACTAATCTTCTGATGATTGTCATTGAATATGACCGTTTTTATATACATTGTATATGTATGTTTGTTTTGGAAGTGGAAAGGGGATGTGCTTCATATTTGATCATATGTTTAAATACATTGCATATGTATAGATGTTTTTTTGGGAGGAGAAAGGGGATGGATTCCATTATAATTAAGTTGGCCGAAGTGTCCTGGGTGAAAGTCCCGAAATTATACATAAGTGCCTAGCCCGCGGACAAAATATCCGTAAAATGGCAATTGTAGTGCTTGTATAGCCTACGTTTACATGGGTCCCGTTTGATGGCTGCCCGCGGACAAAATATCCGTGAAATGGAAGATTGAAGTGTTTGTACGTATGTGTTGTGTGATTTGAAAATTACGTTGTAGCCTCAGTTCGGTTGTTGAGAAATAATGAAATTGACTCATGAATTGAGAAAGATAGGTAGTTGAAATGTGAATTAAAGGTAAGTGGATTAAGACTCGAAGTTGATATCTTATGAGTATAAAGTTGTGAAAAGTTTTAATCACATGCATTGTTTTTGCACTTGTACTTATACCTTTGCTAAGTTTCATATACTATGTTAGATAATTTCTACTGGGTTGTGGCTCACCCTATTTGGGAATAACATTTCCAGGTGTTGGTGACTTTCCTCCACCAAGGCAATAGCTAGGAGGGACATTTTGGAAGCGAGCGCTTCTTTATTTGAATTGTATATTTTTGTAAAGCCTAGCGCTAAATGTGTATGAGCTAGTCTCCTTTTGTGTAACCAAGTCAAGGCTTGGAAAGATGTAAGCCAATCAGGTTTTTAATTATGTTAAACTTTTGTATTATTAATTTCATGTAATAAAAAGACTATTTACTTTGATTTATGCCATCATTTATATATATGTATGTGTATGTATTTATGTTATTATTTTGGGGACGTTACAATTTGGTATCAAAGCGTACCAGGTTTCAATACCCTGGGTACGTGAGAAATGGTTAGTTTCACAGTGGGTTTGTCTCGCTTACTAGAGACTTAAGTGTGAACGATGTGTGCTTATATGATAACATGCTTATATGATTATTTGGGTATGGGATTGAATTTCTTGGATGTTGATTGGGTCTACGGGTTTCTAGAAGTCCTATTAAAAAAGCACTTGATCACTGCTATTTCTAATTGGAACTCTAGCAACATCGCGGGACGGTCATTATCCGAAGATGAAATTCGTATATGATTACGTGATTATGTGCTTATATGGAGTGAATTACTATTGTCCAATGTATTAGGACGCGAGTGGGTTAGCTTCAGCACATTTGTAAATGTGTTAATCTCTTTCTTACCTTCATTAGGATGTCAGGAAGTGGTCATGGCGGTAGGCGTTGTAGGCCTATGAGGCATAAGGTACCTATACTGGATGACATTCTGGCGCAGGAAAAAGGAGTTGGTCAGGCCAACGTGGCCGAGCCAGTAGGTCAACAGGCCATGGGCGCCTTAGCCCCCGAAATGGCCGAAGCACTGAGGGAATTCGTGGACATTCTCAGGGCTAAGAATCAAGTCCAGGCGCAAACAGCTGATGCAGGGCCTTCGTTTCTAAAGAGAGAGTTTTTTCAGCCTAATCCGGATGAGTTTTTGGGTGACCCAACGGAGCCACTCAAGGTAGATGAGTGGCTTGAGCAGGTAATGAAGACGTTCGAGATGCTTGGCATCGAAGACGACCAGTTGAGGGTGACCTTGGCATTTTTTTAGTTGAAGAGAGATGCGGGTTAGTGGTGGAAGTATGCATGTAGGCGCATTGGGGTGACTTGGGAGGCTTTTGTCAGCGCCTTCCAGAACAAGTTTTTGCCTCCCACTGTTAGGGAGAAGTTGAGGGACCGGTTCTCTAATCTGGTGCTGTTAAACACACTTGTGGCAGAGTTCGAAGCCACCTTTACTAGCTTGTCTAGGTTTGCACCCGAGATTATGGCGACAGAGGATGTTAGGACCCAAACCTGCCCCTACAGGTTTAGTATCATGACCGGGAAGTAATCACGAATTACCTACGGCCTCGATATAAATATCGGTATTATGTCAGGACCCAAACCCACCCCTACAGGTTTAGTATCATGACCAGCCAGTAATCATGAGTTACCTACGGCCTCTATACAAATATCCAACCAATATTAAATACGTGACTTAGCAAAAGCAAAGTAAATATAGAAGAAGTCCATCGAGCTGTGCATAAATGAAAAGAGTTTACAATAGCACTGTTCAACAATTCTAAATGTAGGTACTTATACATTACAAAAGCTTCCAAAAGAAGACGAAAAATAAAACAAACAAAGGTTCAGCCACAATTCAACTAGATAAAAGACATATACAAAAAAAAAAACCTATACCAAAATTCAACTAAGAGTTCATAACAAAAGGGGGTTTAGGCTTGCTTGGCTCATCATAAGTCTAAGTGGCTCCATCTCGGGAGCTCCACAAAAGGCTGACCATGGGGTGACTCCGAGGCAATCTCTAACCTTGATGTTCAACATGCTCACCTACATATATATAAACATAAATAGTGAGCTAATGCCCAATGAGTAAAAACAGGATAAAGAGGTTATATGAATGAAGTTCCACAACAGAACAAATATCAGTTAGATAAGCCATCATGTCAATCCTTCGCGATAAACAAAATCATTAATCGACAACATATTCATTACAATTCCAATTTCAATTTAATTCTCAATGATCCTTGTTATCCCATTAACAATTCTCATTCAATGACAAATTATGTGGTACATCCAATAGAGTAACAATGTATCAGTAGTAATGGGACCTCGAGGGTCAATCAATATATCATATTCAATTATCCAATGGGCCACGGTATTTTTTCCCCTGGGCAAGGGCCAATGGGCCATGGTATTATATCCCCCAGGCAAGGGGCTATTAAACAATGGGCTCTGGTATTGATTTCCCCCAGGCAAGGGCCTATTAAGCAATGGGCCACAGTATTGTTTCCCCCGGGTGAGGGCCTATTAACAATGGGCCATGGTATTGTTTCCCCCGAGCGAGGGCCTAACAACAATGGGCCATGGTATTGTTTCCCCCGGGTGAGGGTCTTACTAAAGGATGCCACGAGTTTACTTGGAAAAATGAACTTCATTCATTAGTAAAAATTAGTACTTCAATAAACCCAATCAATCAATCATGTATCAATTTCGATAATTATAACATTTTTGAAAATAAATATCGCTTGAACATATCTTTATAAAGTTATTATTCACGGTGGTTTGTGGTGACACTAAGCCTCGAACATCCACCTAAACGAAACACATAACAAAGTACAAATGAAACTCCATTTCATTTTAATTCAATTCCCTTTATGTGCTTCTAACTTATTGTATGATTATAGGAGTCCAAATGGTGCCTAAGAATGCTCGGAGTGGCATGAGGATGCAAAAATGCACTTAAAAGAGTTGGTAAAATTTTGCTGAAAATAGGATCTCTGCTCAAGCACAACTTCCTACGCTCAAGCGAGGGTTCAAAAACAAAGGTGCTCGCTCGAGCGTAACTTCTAGCGCTCGAGCGGTCTGCAAAAGTACTAGTTACATGAAATTCCCGCTCGATGGTCGCTTCAGCGGAAGACTGAGAAAAAAGATCCTCGCTCGAGCGCCACTTTGGTCGCTTGAGCGACCTGTAAAATTTCAGAAAACTTCTGGGAGCTCGATTTTCACGCTCGAGCGGGGCTTCTCTCGCTCGAGCGGACTGCACGAATTCTGGAATTTCTGGAACTGTGTCTGAAGTTCAAACATGGTATTCAAAGCCTTAAATCTTGGGTTTTTGGTACAAAAACATGGAGAATCATTATATAACATGAAAATACTTCCAATTTGAACCCATTTATTCAAAACCATGGTAATTTCCTAACCAATGACTTCAACCTCAAATTATAAAATATGTTTAACTCAAATTGAGTGTTCATTTCTTCAAAACATGATCAAGTGACATGAGAAGCATGAAAACATGGAGGATTCTCCAAACTAAGGTGTAAATGTGCCATGCATGTAGGAATTTCATGAATTCGAACTCAAATTATGCATGCATGTGTATAATTATGCACAATTCTTTTCATACCCAAGATGATCCTAGCATATACCTTCTAATTTCATGCAAATGAACTCAAAATCGTGATGAATACAAGTTCTACATGACTTGATTCTTCAATGCAAGTGAATGCAAGTGTTGTATAGCTTAATTCTTCAATTCTCCTTCACAATTCTTCTTCTCTCTCTCTAACTGTTGAGTTCTTAGCTTCCTTTCTTAAAAATCTCAGCTCCAAGATGTATTTTTTTGTCTAATTGAGCTTATGTAGCTCATATATATGTATATAATTGGCTTAAGTTAATTAAGCTTAGTTAGGACTAATTCATCCCACTTCATTCTAATAAACTATAATCAATCATTCAAATTATTTTGTTCCGAATCAAATTTCAATTATAGTTTTCATAAAATTCTAAATATTCTAATTAGCCCATTGGGACAGTCAATTTCAATTCCTGAAGCTATTTAGGTTCTCAATTTCCGTCTCAAGTTATCAATTTGAACAAATGTTAAATGTGACAACAGATAATTACAAAATTGAACATATAATCACACAATTAAACACACAATCATGCAATTAAACTTATTAAAATAATATAATATACTAGTCCGGAGGTCAGGGTCGTCACAGTCTCTCCCCCTTAGAATGTTTGGTCCTCCAAACTTAAGTTACCTTCAAATGAAAACAAATACGGATATCGTTGCCGCATCTCTTCCTCTTTCTCCCAAGTGGCCTCATTCCCATAATGTTCTCTCTCCACTCGACCTTCACTATAGGGATAGTTTTGTTTCTCAATTGCTTCACTTGCCGATCAATGATTTGCACGGGCCATTCTTCATACATCATATCCTCATCTAGAGCAATCCAATGGTAATCAATCACATGGAACAGACCTCTAAGATGCCCATGAAGCATGGATACATGGAAAACGTTATGCACTTGTTCCATTCCCTGTGGCAAGGCAATACGATAAGCAACAGAACCCAACCTCTCAAGGATCTGAAATGGTCCAATGTAGCGAGGAGTCAATTTTCCTTTTTTACCAAATCTCATATGCCCTTTCATCGAGGTCACTTTGATGAATACATGATCTCCCACTTTGTACTCTAAGTCCCTTCTTCGCTGATCCACATAACTTTTTGTCGGCTCTGTGCAGTTTTGAGCCTTTGATGAATGATTTTGATCTTCTCAGTCGTTTCTTGCATAAGTTCAGTCCAATAAATAGCTCTATCACCAACCTCTATCCAACAAACTGGCGATCTACACTTTCTGCCATATAGTGCCTCAAATGGTGCCATACCAATACTCGCTTGAAAACTGTTATTATAAGCAAATTCGACCAGTGGCAAATAAGTTTCCCAACTGCCCTGAAAATCCAATACACACATACGAAGCATGTCTTCTAAGGTCTGAATAGTCCTTTCGGTTTGCCTATCAGTTTATGGATGAAATGTTGTGCTAAATCTGAATTTTGTTCCCATTGCATCCTGTAGACTATGCCAAAATCTAGAAACAAATTTAGGATCCCTATCTGATACAATAGACATTAGAACCCCATGCAGTCGAATAATCTCATCAATGTAGATAGTAGCAAGTCTATATGCAGTAAATGAAGTCTTTATAGCAAGAAAGTGAGCAGATTTAGTCAATCTATCAACTATAACCGAAATAGAGTCCATACCTCTAGGTGTCCGAGGTAGGCCAACAACAAAGTCCATGGTGATATGTTCCCATTTCCATTCCAGAATAGGAAGAGACTGAAGCAAACCTGTTGGTTTCTGATGCTCTGCTTTCACTTGCTGGCATTGTAAGCATTTCGAGTTGAAGTCAGTAATCTTTCTTTTTATATTGGGTCACCAATGCATTAGATTCAAGTCTTAATACATTTTGGTGTTTCCTGGATGCATACCAAAGCTTCCTTCAAAATCTTCCTTCTCAAATCTACATCATTCGAGACACACAATCTCCCCTGATATTTCAACACGGAGTTTTCAATTATAAATCCCGGTTTAGGCTTGGTGTCAAGTTCATCACAAATCTTCTTCAATAACTCATCATTTATTTGTTTCTGCTTAATTTCCTCGATAATAGCAGGCTGGGTAGACATTGCGGCTATCAAGCTATCTTGTTCAAAAGGCACCACTTCAATTTTGAGTTTTTCAAAATCTAGTAACAGTTCTCTCTGATCTGTGAGCAAACAGGCCAGGTTCCCCACATACTGGCTTTGCCCAGATGATAATGGATTTGTAAATCATAATCTTTGATTAATTCAAGCCATCGCCTTTGACGCATGTTCAACTCCTTTTGAGTGAAAAGGTATTTCAAACTCTTATGATCTGTATACACTTCACATTTGGCCCCATACAAATAGTGACGCCATATCTTTAATGCAAACACACTGTAGCAAGTCTAAAGTGTTGAGTAGGGTAATTCTTTTTATGTGGCCTCAATTGCCGAGAGGCATATGCAATCACCTTGTCACTCTGCATTAAGACACCACCCAAGCCCTTATAAGATGCATCACTAAAAATTACAAAGCCTTCAGTTTCTGAGGGAATGGCAAGAATTGGAGTTGTAGTCAATCTTATCCTCAACTCTTGAAAGGCTGCCTCTCTCTGATCCGTCCACTCAAATGATTCCCCTTTCTGAGTTAACCGAGTCAATGGTATAGCAGTTTTGGAAAGTCTCTAACAAATCTTCGATAATACCCTTCCAATCCCATAAAACTACGAACTTCTGATACATTTGTCGGATTAGGCCAATTAATGATTGTTTCAATTTTATGAGGATCAATAGATATACCATCTTTATTAATGATGTGTCCCAAAAACGCGATTTCATCAAGCCAAAATTGACACTTTTTGAATTTCCCATACAACTGTTTTTCTCTACGTGTCTGAAGAGTCATTCTCAAGTGCTGTTCATGGTTATCTCTATTTTTCAAATACACGAGAATATCATCAATAAACACAACAATAAATTCATCTAAGAAGGGTTTAAAAATTCTATTCATTAAATCCATGAATGCTACGTGCGCATTTGTAACTCCAAAAGGCATGACTAAAAACTCGTAATGTCCACACCTGGTCCGGAAGGTGGTCTTTTCAACATCTTCAGCCTTAACCTTCACTTGATAATACCTCGATCTCAAGTCAATTTTTGAAAATATCCGAGCACCCTGCAACTGATCAAATTGGTCATTAATTGATGTGCTCGGTCTGACAAACCCTTTATCAAGCAATTCCTGCAACTGAACTTTCAATTCTTTCATTTTAGTAGTAGACATACGGTAGGGAGTTTTAGATATTGGTTGTGTACCCGGTATCACATCAATTGTAAATTCAATTTCTCTATCTACCAGTTGTCCAAGTAATTCATCCAAAAACACATCAAAAAAGTCTTTCACTACTAGTACACTATCTACGGTGGCATCCATGGTTTGTTCAGTCA